>JAUMHQ010000076.1:16353106-16366813 GCA_032361165.1 Enteromius paludinosus
TCTGATACAGGCTCAAACATATAAGGTTGAATCCCTAATCCCTCCATCGTTCACGCTGGACAGTAGAAATCTGTTTCTGCTACTGAAATGAGCAACGCTGAGAAACAGCCAATCAGAGCAGACCTGCTCATTACTATTCATGAACCGTTTCTGGGCATTTGTCCCCCTTACCTACGCTGCACACCTTCTGGGTACATATCAGAGAACAATTTAAAATATATTCTCTCAATGCATTCTATGGCACTTTTAACGGTCTGTTGTCATTCTTTACAGTACAAGTAACTGTCAGTGTGAACCCCTCTTAAGATTAAAAACCCTTGCTATTCAGTCCAGTAGTACTAATTCCACATGTTCAGGTTTCAATGATGGGCATGACGTTTGATACAGAAAAGGCAATACCACAACACGGCAGGCAGACAATCACAAGACCTCCGAACCCCATTTTCCCTTAACTCAGCTCTCTCTCCTCAATCTGTCTCCACCGCTCTTCTGGAAAGGACGGAACAGGTGACCCGACCAAGGAAGGAAGCACAGATAGGGCAGATGTGTGGCTTTCCTTCCACAGACCGAATAACAACCAAGACACTTCTACTGAAGAAGCAACCAACCAATCACTACGCAAGCTTGCAAATATTCATCGTCGGTTAAAGGTCAGAGCAGTTTTGTGTCATAGGTTTGTTTTGACTGCACACTGCAAAGAAAACCTACAAATACGATTCCATCTTTTTTTTAAGATCAATCCACTGTCACTGTTTTCTGGCTGCTTTAGCTTTGTTTTTCGAGCTGGGTAGATAAGCAAGACTGTGTGCCCTTTCAGTCTCTGGATCACTGAAGCGAGCCAAGAGGGGATTGTGTCGGACACGAGGATACGAAGACAAATATGGTCAAATCAGATGCAGCCATTTTGAGGTTATGTGACCCCTCTTCTCATCCCAAGATAGCTATTTTTGAGTTCTTGGCGCAGAGGCCAGGAGAGGCTTCGGTAAACATAAGCTCGGATTCACAACCTTCATCCACTAGCCTGGGTCTCACATGGTTTCAAGGGCCTACAAAGGAGCTTTTTTACTCCGTAGCACTGCTCACTGACTCTTTATCTACAGCTCTGCCTGACAGGATAACATTATATACCGCAGAGCCATTACCTCACACTATTTCCGATGGACAGTATTCACAACACAGCTGGAATTATTCCATTTGAACCTGAAGAATACTTAAAAATACTTACACAAGTTTCATGCATTAAAAATCTTTTTTCTAATGTAATTTAAAGACAGCACATTCATAAGCAGGCTCTGGCCATCCCCAAATGGGTGTCTAGCGAGGACCTAATAAATCAGAGATACTTCAAAAATAACAAAAAAAATGGCAGTATACAGTCTGAGAACCATTAGTTACACTTTAAAATGGCCCTTTTTAAGCATGACAGCAGAGTGTCTCAACAACTACAAAAAGTGTGAGTGTAAGTGCATGATGCAAGAAGGGATGAGCTCAAAAGGACCTATGTAGGCAGGTGAGAAATAGTAAAGACACCAACAGGACGGCAAGTGCTGTACCTGCATACAGGGGTGTCTGATGCTATTTGTAATGCCTAAAACAAGCAGGGCAAAACTCTTGTACCTGGCTCAAACGCAGCACACACACAGCCCTAGTGTGCTTCAGCAGCGAAGTGTGCAGAGCTACACTGCAGCCAAGCAAGGCTGGAAACAGGAAGTGGCAAAGATGTAGCTGGACATCTGGAAAATATGATTTCTGTAAGCAATATCTCTGTTGCTCCACCAAAACACAGCGCTGTGTGACAAACATATCCTGCTGTATAATCACAGGCGTGAGGTGGGGAGGAGTTCAGCGAGTGTAATTAGTGTCTAAACTAACCTGTAATCACAGAGGCTGAAATTAATGACAGGACAGAGAGAGAGATAAACAATTTATGCCAATGGGAGGAAGGATGCGGGGCTGGTTGAAATGGAAAAACGTCCTGCGCGAACTGTCAAACACTTCCACTACAAGCGAAAAGACAAACCCGTAATGTTTTTCAGCTTGTCAGTTCATAAGGGCGTTCCCTTGTGCGAACACACATTTGAGAGAATAACAACAGAAACAAGCTGATGTATTATCATGTTAAAATGCCAGGCGCTCGATTGGAAAAATATGTGTTTGATTGCCTTGTCTTTCAAAACTTAATTAGACAGAATGAATATGTGACTGTCACTAACAAAAAAAGTGCCCAGAACTGGCCCTGTATTACATTATTTACATGATTGCATACTACTACAATGTTCCTAAAGGACTTGCATGGCACAACTAGGCTTGTCCTTTTCTGCATTTCTTTCAGTTACAGTAAATTATAATTAAGGCAGTCTTAAAGTAGTTTAAGGCATGAAAAAACATGGTTCTGAGACCATGGCAATATAATAATTTATATAATAATCATTCAAGCACCACAAAGTAAAACCCATCTGACACAATCACTATACCATGCGAAAGACTTTATTTATAAGGTGCTTATAACTTACATTTTACATTACATGGCCCTAACCGAAGTCAATATATAAAGCAGTCACACTGATAACGGTTTTGCAAACCACCAAGTCACTCACTCATATAAAAAACACAGACGTGCAAAGTTTATTCGTCTCGGGACAGGACAATAAAACTGCATTCTATGCGTCTGATGTCATCTTTTAACACCTGAGCAAATATATGTTGCATCCTACGCTCTTACGTAAACCGCACTATAGGAAAAAATAAAGCTTGCGTTCACTGAATGCGATCACCTGTTGCACGCCTTAAAAAGTAAGCAGTCAAGAAACAAACGCTCCACTATGAGAACACGAGCCACGGGAGATGATAAACACGGGCTCTTCTGCACAAAAACACACATTTACGCCGCGTGTAGCCTATACCTGCCAAGAGGTGTCAAGACAGTAACTCACCGACTCCGCTCCGATCCATGACAACCGAAGAAATCAAAAAAGTCCCCCAACAGAGCAGAGAAAGCCAATATTGCTCCATTAGAACCGCGTTCCTGCCCGTATCCCTCGCATTAATGTGAACGTGACCCAGCTGGCGTGGTTTGACCAGAAAGCGCGGAGATATTAGCGTCTGATCCTGAGGAAAGGAGAGCGTCTCATGCTGCTGAAGTGAACAGTCGCTGTGAGGGAATCTGTGGGCTTCTGCTCGCCTGCTGAAACAGGAAATCTTTCCGAAAGGGCAGGACTTTCCTCCGTCTCCCTCCCTCTCAACAAACAGCCTGTAATTACACATGTGCCTTCACTTCTAATTTTACTGTGTAGGACTTTAAATAATACGTTGACGATAATATCATGGGATTCGCGTCGTTTAAAGACGGTGGACGCCTTCATCGCGACGCTCTCACTTGTCTGATGTGCTTTCTTTATGGTACTTTTGAGGTGGACACATCTTGAGTGTGTCAGTAGTGTTCACGAGTGTGCATAGCCTTTTCATGTGCTCGTTTTATTATTTAATATGCCTATAAACCATAATGAAACAAATTGTCCTAAATCACAATACTCAATATTCAATTAATCGATTTCTTCAAAGAGATACATATTTGTTTTCAAGTCGGTAACACTTTCCAATAAGGTGCATTCGTTCACATTAGTTGACAACATTAGTTAACATGAACTAAGAATGAACAATACTTCTACAGCATTCATTAATCTTTGTTAATGTTAATTTCACCATTTACCAATGCATTATTCAAATCGCAAGTTTGTTTTAACATTAGTTAATGCACAACTAACATTTAATTTTTATTAACACCAACAAATATGAGTGTAAAAATGTTTGTTGTTCATTCATGTTAATTAATACATTAACTTAATTGACACCTTATTGTAAAGTGTCCCATAGCTGCAAGCTCGTCTAGTAGTATTTGTATGATTACCTAAATGCCTTCGCAAAAAGTCACATAAGTATAGGGTTAACCACTGATTTATAAAATCTCTATTATAGATAAATGGGTTTAACCTGCGGCAATTATCATTTGCTAAAAGTACAACAGAAGTCAATGGGAGGTCCTGACAAGTATATGGTATTTCTATGGCATGACTTCACTTAGCTAGCAAGATAAATGTGCATGCACATGTGTTTGTGTGCCCCCAGTGCCTTTGCCTCTACAGAAACAGTTGCTGCCCTGTAATCATTATACCATAACACTTGTTGTAGTGGACAACCTAAGTGATCATTAGCTATGTCAGGCATCAAGTTTAAACCGTACCAAGTTAGAATACAGCTGTCTCTGACTGTGATTTTAATGGTAGGCCTACATAAGCTGTCTCTTTCTTGATTGTTACATTGATCCTTTTGATTTTTTTAATGATTTTTTTTAAAGAGAGAGAGAGGGGGGAAAACAGAACAATGCGCTGTCTCAGTGTTTAAGTTAAAATTGAGGCTTGGATGGAGTATATAGTCAGGTCTGAACATGCTCAAAAGTGCACAGCCTACCACAGACGATACACGGAGAGATAGAGAGCAAAAGAAGAGAGAAAGTGATCCACATTAAATCAAAAACAATCCAGTAAACACCAAATGATGCAGTCACAGGGGTTTCAGGCTAACATAGCGCGGCACATACTGTAGAACTTTTACAGCTGGGACTGCCAAGATCTGAAAATGATTGAGTAGTATTGTTGGTGCATGATCATAAAATCTTTGTCTGGATTTATATAACCACACTAAGAACACAACCAGTGCTCTACAACAAGACTATCAGGGCACTTTATCTTCTCCACCGATGTCATCACTACTTTTACTCATTGCGCTTTCTCTGCACACATACAGTGATCTGAAATCACAAAGCAGTTGTAAATCATTAGAGGAATGATTCACCCAAAAATGAATGTTTGCTGAACATTTACTTGCCCTCAGGCCATCAAAGATGTAGATGACTTTGTTTCTTCATTGGAACAGATTTGGAGAAATTCAGCATTACATCACTTGCTTGTCAATGTATCATTTGCAGTGAATGGGTGCCATCAGAATGAGAGCTGATAAAAACATCGCAATAATCCACAAAATACATATTTTTTTCGTTGTGAATTGTAATTTTTTAAACCTTTTTTTATTTGAAAATGTGATCCCTTATTAAATTAAGATGAATAAGTTACAACGTCTTATTTTTTACAGGCTTTACATCTTATCGCTGACCAGATCTGACAAGATTTTAAAAGGTATAACTAGTTGCTTAGTCTGTTCGGTTAAGAAAAATATCAAATTTTCATTGTGGGTGCATATGTGAAAAGAAAATGACATCTCTCAGAGGTCAAACATCCTCTTGGAAAGAGCAGAGGGGCTTACGAAAGCCCTGGCAAGTGTTTGAGCTCATGTTGCTCAAGTGCTCCTTTCAAAAAGCAGATGAGGATGCCTGAGGGTAACAAAAACAAGAGATGGAAGAAAGTAAAAGCAATTCACTTGCAGAAGGAGACATAAATATGGAGATTAAAACAAACAGATTCTGGGTTGCTTATTTTAACCTAAAATGTTTTGCAGCTAAATCAAATACACTTGACAAATATGTTTAAAGTCACTATTAAATACAAAATAGACAATTTTAACTTAATTGCACATATAATTATTTATTTCAGCTGCATGAAACAATTACAACTATTAGCAAACGACAACACTTGAATATACGTAACAACAGGGAAGAAAATTCAGTGACATTTTCCATATAATGTTGACTTACAGACTGTTAAGCTGTGTTTTCCAGCTTTAAAATGATTATGACAAATAATAAAGCAATACTACACTAGTATATGAGAGCATGCTTAATACACCTGCCCCGTTGGCATCATCTATCACTCTGGCAATAATCTAACATTTCAGAGTTGACAGATGTGTGGTCAGATCCCCTCCTCAGAAACACCTGAAACATCTGTTCTGACATCCACCGGCTCCACCGCAGGCCTGAAGCCATAAACGTAAACAAAACTTTACTGCGGTTAGATTCATCTATTATATCAAAGAGCTTAAGTGTGTCTTGACGGCTCTATTCTGAGCGCACAAAAGCTCAGTATAGTAGAGGAGTTGGGTTTCTGTTGGCACGCTTGCTATGACAGGCAGCCGTGTGTCTCTCTGCTCTCCTGTCACCTGAACGCATTGCTGTGGAAACCAGGGGAGATGCATTAGGAGGGTGGACGCATTAAAATGAAAAAGAGGACATTCTGAGTGGTTTTTGTGGCTGAGATATTTATAATGAGAGGAGTGAAGATTAAAGTCATCTAAAGAGAGTAGGCTGCTAAACTCGCCATGTGGCTTTATGTGGAGCTCAGAATGAGTCAGATCTTTACTATTCTATTCAGTACAGAGTTCACTACAGTTCTTAGTGTGTTTTAGATGCAAGCCATGACCCTAATTTAACAGTGTGTTTATCAGATAAGTAAACAAAAATGACTTTAGAATTGAACACTGAGCATGAAACATGAGCACTATATTATATTAAACAATGTATGTCCAATCAAAATACCTTCGATACAAAAGATTACATTTTAAAAACTTGATAATTACCATCAATTTGAAAATATATCACTGTTTGTCAGTTCATCGGAATAGACTTATGACCTATTGTGGGCTGAAGAAATATAGTTCTTCATGTGAAGTTGGAAGTTTCCTGTACAAAGTTCATCTGAAAGATTTATTCATTAAAAAACAACATTTCCGGTGTCAGTGATGCAGTGTCACACAATCCCAGAATACAATGCAACAAGCTTAGTGAAAAAAAAGTAAACCGAGATGAATGCTGGAGACAAGAATAATACTTACTTTTGGCTCATTATTTCATTTTATATGTGTTAGCTATACATATTAGCTATAAGAAGAACACATTTCTAATAGCCCTAAAATAGCAGAAAAAATAAGTAGTTTATATTAACAAGGAGAGAAAATAAGTCATCCGAGTCAATCAGATCAGATCTATATGACCTATTCACATAACTTGTTTTCTTTAAACCCCCCTGACCTTTACAAAGTAGACTATGATGTTATTAGACTGATATAATTACTTAATATTTACAGAAATCATACACATCTTATACATACTGTATTACATGAAAACACAGCATTATCTAACAAGCAATATATATCATATGCGGTGGCTAATTCACTAATTCACACTCGTCAAATGCATACCATTTAGGAAAAAAGTGATGTTGTAAGAATTCGTATGCCACCTTGTAAAATATGTAGTCTATGTGATGTGGAAAACCATTTTCAAAGATTTATTGCTAGTGGAATTCTCCAAACGACTGAAACTAAATTACAAACTATACTGTTGAAAAGATTCATAATTTTGTTAGGTCTGAACACCACAGCTTTCTCCACATCAAACGAATCAGAGCAAAATCCCAGATAAGTCATAGCTCACACATTTTCCCAATATCCCTAAGCTTACAGGGATGTGCAGAGTATACAAATGCACTTGGAAATAATAACCCTGTTGAAAAGGGGGCCGGGATAAGGTGGGGCCTTTACATTCAGTATATACTGACTAATCTAGTGTATTCACACAACAGAGCATGACAGATGACTCAAGGGATTAATGGAAGACTTAAAACGTTTGCCCAATGTCTCTGATCAGATCACACTCCCAAGAACACCCAGCAAATGCCTGTATACTAACACAGACTAGACATGAGGTACACAGTCAGAAAGGAGATAAACACACGCACACGCTCACAGCAAGCACTCAGTGTTTGTTTAAACATGCCCAAAGGCAAAATAACTGAGCGTTCAACGTTTTTAAAAACAGGATGTGAGTCACTACGGATAGGCTGAGGGTTTCTAGGCAAAACTCACTTGCACTGAGAGGTGACCCAATCACTCTCAAATGCCTGGATGAAATCCTGAATAGCTTATGGGAAGTCCGTTTGGAGTGAATTAGACTGAGTCAGTGCATGGAACCATTCCTAGGCCCCAGGCCTAGATGTGTCTAAGCACTTCCTGTGGTCTTAATCCCTTCGGAAGGGACCAATCGCCCACTCACTCATACTCTTTTGCCAGCTGCTACATGACACTTTCTACATCGAGTCACACATATGGCACTGGGTGAAAGACAGGTCTGTTGACTTAATCACAACCAGAGGTACGCACATGTTTGGGCTTGTGTGTGAATGCAGAGTATATCTATGCACACGGACAGAGAGGATCGCAAACCGATCTGTCGAGAGATCTTATTTCTTTGCGTCAACTTTGCTGTTGGGACGGGTGTAGTTTTATATGGAGAGATGTGGGGAATGTAATAATTACCAGAGCTTCTCCCTGATTTGAATCCCATCAGAATTAGACTTGTCAGTAATCTTCCCATGCCACAAAAGATTATAGGGTTCGTTGAGAAGATAAGATGAAAGATGAAACGTATTAAGAGAGAAGCTGACTGATACATTTTCCTCAGATGTTTTGTACAGTGAAAAAAAGTGATGTATCAGTTGTTAAACAATGAACAACATAAATATTAATTTAGTTTTTAAAATAAAAAGAATAAAAATAGGGACGTGAACAGATTATGTATCTAAAAAAGTATTCTTCAGATATTGGTTAGATGTTGCAACGAAGGAGTCTGAGGTGAGCGGATCCACATGCAGCATTTATTACAATGCCAGACAGGCAAGGGTCATACAACAGCGACAGGGGTAACCGAGAACATCCAGAAACATTAACGATAACCAGGCTGAGGTCAGGGCAGGCAGTGAACAATCAGAGTCGGAATAGTCCAGGCAGAGAAGATCAAAGGGGCAGGCAGCAAACAATCAACAGGGGAGAACAGTCCAAGGCAATACACGGAAGGAACCACAAATAGAAAGGAAAACGCTCAGAAATACACGCCGGGGCAATACAAAACTTCGCAATGAGGTGAATGTGTGTGCGACTTACTGTAAATGTGCAATCAGTTCCAAACCAGGTGTGTGCAAACAGTCTTAGGCATGTGGGGTTATGGGAAATGGAGTTTCTGAGATGATGGGAATGTTCTGGATGGAGTGGCCTGTGGAGGGGCTTGTGGGCACTCCATCTGGAAATCTTGACTGATGTCTTCTAACAATCCACATTATCTTCTTATATTTAATATTTTCCATAATTACATGTGTCTGCAGCTTGTAAATGTACTAATTGACAATAAACATTAAACACAACAATCACTTTACAGACTTAAAAAACCCTAATCTTGTCCAAAATGTGCTTTAATCACCAAATTTCTCATTCTTTCTTACTTTCCTTTTCTTTTCTTTTTTTACTGCACCCATGCAAAAAATAACATTAGCAGGAACACCAACCAATGTTAGAATTTTGATAATGCACATATTGTGTTTGTGTGCATGCGAGAGAGTTAGAGAGAATTAAACTGCATTAATAAGTCCATTAGATTCCAGTGACTTTCCATTTTCTAGCCACTTCAAAAAGCCGTGCACGCTTGTTCACACAATTCCTCAGGCTTACAGCTAATTAACAACAAAATAAGCCAGCGGTTCTTCACAATAAAAGCAGAAGCCACATGAAAAAGATGGGAAGGAAAAACAAAAGCACTCGCTGTGTGTTAAACACAAAACAGGAGGCCAAAAACAAAGATTTGCCGAAAACACAAAAAGGACTAATGATGAGAAAAAGCCAATTATTATGAAGTTCAATATTTAAAAAAAATACAAATGATGAGAACATCCAAAACTGATATTCACATTGTCCTGTAGATGAATTGTGGGAGAGTTCAGGCGAAGAGGAAAAGGAAATGAAGTATGTATCACACACAGCAGTATCACAAAGAGTTTCCCTGCCTCCTCATATCCAAGCCATTGTGTTCAGTGAACTCAAGCAGAGAGGCCAGAAGATGCTTGTGTGAAATATAAAGGAGGGCGAGCGTGTGTGTATTTGTGTGTGTTAAGCCACTCTTCCTTTACTTGCTGACCTTATTTTCGTTCACTCTCGCTCCTTACACACAGGCCATGACTCCTGCTGCGGGCAGAAACGTGCTTTCCAAACAGTAAGCGCTTTGGAGAGACGGAATACTGCTCGGAATGTCGCTGACAGGAAAGCAGGAAGAAAGGTCCCTCCACCTTCAGATGCTGCAAAGTATGCCAGCATCTCTTCCTATCTTTTACATTCAAGCACACGCACACAACCTGAACCACTTTCTTCACAATGAGTGCTTGTTTCTGAGGTATGTGGGATTTGCTTCCTCTTCCTTATCACCAAAAGCATCTCTGAGGTTGATGGATCTTCATGCCACCCATAAGAAGTGCTTACTCTATTAAAGTTATGACCAGGCATCATTTTTAATGGCACTGCCCCCATTAGCTACCCTTAAGCGCAAAACTTGCACATGTTACTTGCCTGACAGCAACTGACAGCGGTTTTATGGCAGTTCTTCCTTAGATGATTATGAAATGATGAGGCTAATGGTTAAATGCTGTTTCCAGAGCTTGGTTAGATTGGCCCTCGACCACCCCCGATCCCCACACTGACAAGCTCACAAGAACAGCCTGATTTGGGTGGAAGATGTGGCTGCTTGGGTTTGGGGTCTGGCAGGGTTTTAAACTCCATAATGAGGAGCAGGTCTGTCATTAGAGGATGAAAGGGAAAGGATGGATTCGAGGAGAAGATACTAACCATCCTAAAAGCAGAAAAGACTTGATTACAGGGCCCGCCAATGACAGAGATACACAAATCTCACAGCAGGAATCGAAACATACGCTACACAAGCATGTGAATGGAAATGCTTCTGTTTTCAAGTGGGTTTTAAAATGTTATTTAATTGTGAAATACGTAAGAATGAGGGTTGGCTTTTTTGGAATTTAAGAATTAGTTCTGAATTAAAATTTAAATGGCCACATCCCACAGGAAGCTGAATTCAAATGAATTTTAGAAAATGGAATTCTACAAGAAATTGCATTCTGGCAAATTAAGTGTTCATCCACCCTGGACTCCTGGAGATTTTTTAAATATATACATTTTTGTGCTGTCAAGCGATTAATCATGATCAATGAATCCAAAATATATATATATCTAATATACATATTTTATATGTGTGTAATGTGTATATTTATTATGCATATATAAATACAAGCACATGCATGTACTGTATTTAAGAAAATTGTTTATTTAGATAATACATATATTTTATATAGTATTAATTACATGAATATACATATGAACATGTAAATATTTTCTAAATATATACTGTATGTGTGTGTGTCTCTATATACTGTATGCAAAATGATTTAAAAATAAATAAATGCGACTAGTAATGATGAATCGTTTGACGTCACTAATACATTTTGAGTATTGATAAGAATTTATTAAATAATATATAAAATATAAATTATGTACACATTTCTAAATGTATATTTTTAAAAAGATAGGCTTATCTATTTCCAGACTTTAAAAAAAATGGTAAAAAATGTTTTTGTCATGCATCATCCTAAAAACCATCCTTCTGAATAACACTGGTCAGGACGCAGTTCATAACACAATGGCAGTGCATTATCAGCAATGCCACTGGAACATGTCGGAGCAGTTTAGCAGTAGTTCAAAAACATGCATATAAAAACTCTTCATGTCAGTATTTATTTGTGATCTAATACCAAAAGCCTTGCTGCTGTGCGTTCTGAAATCATGTACTGTCTAAGTAGGTACAACATTTGATTTTAAACTTAGTTTGTGACCGTTTAAATATATATTCTATGTATCATGGGATAGTGTGTGCATTAACTCGCACTTGAAGTAGCAGATCATCAATACTTTTTATATTCTGTGTTTTTCACATATTGTGAATTTGGACATATTATTCTTTGTATTGTATTTACTATACAGAAGAGAAGTATTTGATTTTGCATTGGACTGTGTCTTGCTACATCATATGTTTAAAGTACAATATCGAATACATATAATGCACAACTGGCTTAGAGATCGAAAGTAATAGCTAAGATGACGACATTTAAACACAATTGTTTATAAGCGATGAAATAAGCCTGAAAAAAAATTTAGATGTTATGTGATGTAAAGTCATCACTTCGATTTTGGTGCATGTTTATTTCTGAAGAGGCTAGTCCACAGGCAGCCGTCAGGCCGTAATGATTTACAGCAAGAGCCTTGTGTGTGGCGGTCTTATCTGTGACATGAGAGGGAGTAGGGGACGCTAATCTCGCCCTGAGAAGAATAACAGCTGATAAGTCTTTTGGTAGGATGATATTTGTGCGTGTGTGTGGGTACCCAGACACACACGCATAGGATGTTACTCAGTAGAGGTCTGGAGGACGTTTCGCTCCCCACAAGAATGGGAACAGCCTCACATAAGTCAGTGCGTCAGCCACATAAATCATGTGTGCCACTGTGTCAGCATGAATGGTAATAGGCCGATGTGGTACGGTGTTAATGTGAACAGATAATTATTCTCACCGCAGCGCAGATGAGAGAACTTGGGAACTTGAAAGCAAAAGGATTGGTTTAGCTGAAACTCTGTGCCATTCCTTTGTCACCACAGTATTTACTGCAAAGCAAGGAGCAGTGAGAGAACATGTAGAAGGATATTAGCGCTTTGAGGGAACGCTTTAGCACAGCACACAATGCAGCTTATCACCCATTGCAGAAGTCATGATTAGGAATTTATGGGATCCGTTCAAACTCATTAAGTGCTTGATGTCGACTGAGTAGATGGAGTCATCACTGTGCAGGGGTTGTTAACTTTACTGCTAGCCTTTAGTGCTGCCATTTAATAGACAAGTGAATAATATATGGATGTTTTTTAGACAGCCACCTGATTTCCTAAATATATATATATAATTACAATACAATTTATATAATTAACTTAATCTTCTTATATATCTCATAATAATATATATTAAATACACACACACACACACACACACACACACACATATATATATATATATATGAATCTAGATACAACATATAGGTTAGGTTTGAACTTCTCCTAAACAAGTACTCCAGTTCATCCCATGAAAAGCTCATGCTCTAACCACAAGGTCATGGCCCTAGCTGTGTTTAGATGAGTTCAACAATGAGGCAATAATGAAATAAAAAATGGCAGATAAACATAACGTTTTTTACTTACATTACAGTGCGGTCAGAAAACTCAGTCTTGAGGGAGGAAAGCTGTGCAGCACGTCATTCAATACTTAAACAAAATCTTATGAATATGTTTAAAATCTCAGAAGATGCGGGGTTAATAATAAGCAATAGTGACTATACACTTTGGAGGCTAAACACATTCTTCAGCGTATAATACAACCCATAAACCATTTAAAATACTTTTAAGAGGAATATATTACGTAGCATAGGCTATTACACACACGCACACACCAAAAGGTTAAGTAAAAGAAAAAAACAAAGCACGTTTTTACTTTTGTGCAGTTGTGTGTTGCATTTTTACAATAAACAACAATAAGGTATAACTAAGCAAAACGATATTCCATTTTCGAATCGTCGTGGAAAACATCTACAAACAAAGCTAAGCAGAATTTACGTAAACCCAAATGAATCAGGTTTGTTGAATGAATCATTAGAGTAAACGACTCAAGCCCATCGACGGCGGCTGCGTCCGAAATCGCTTACTTCCCTACTATATAGTACGTTAAAAACAGTATGCGAGGCGAGTAGTATGTCTGAATTCATAGTATCCGAAATTCAGTAGGCGAGAAATACCCGGATGACCTACTGCTTCCGGCCGAATTCTATAGTAGG
>JAUMHQ010000076.1:16369975-16382012 GCA_032361165.1 Enteromius paludinosus
TTGTAGTATAGACTCCAACCCAACTTTGTCAATAGATTAACGGCGATATTTTTTTTATCGCGCGATAAGAGTCTCACATTAACGCGCCGATAACAGGCCACCACGAGTCAAAATGTTTGTGAATCGCACTCCGACCCATTAAAATGAGAGTATGGCACATATTCAACCGCTCCCTAATCCAAAAACACATTTCGTTCAGTATTAAATGATCCATTAATCCTTCGTGTACTGCTGTACACTTCACAGCAGAGTGGTAGAGGTTTAGCTGAACAATGACTCAGTGACACGTATTGACATTGCATTTGTGCAAAACACGCCATTTGGGCATGTCCAACCAAACATTTTTTGTGATTGAATCACTGTTCCTAATAACGCAGATCCAAACAAATCACACACACCAATTGCTAAGGAAGAGAGCTTAAAACATAAGTTATGTCAGAATGAATTAGGTGATTTCTTCTCTGAACTGGGGCGTCTCCTCGACAAAGCAGTGAAATAGTTGAATGCGTGCCTGTTCGGCTCTTTGGAGCCCCATCAAGGGATTTTACTGATTATGTGGTTGTTATTTGCATGATGATTTACTGAGATTTTCAGAAAAAAAAAGAGAAAGACATGGATGGGGAAAATACCTCTCTCTGTGCTTCCGAAGAAATAAAAGCACACAGATGTCTAGTCCACGACAATAGAACTTTATCAAAATAAAACCTTTCAAAAACAAGCAATAAAAGACAAAAACATAGCAAGGAGCTTTTGATAAGAACAACTTTGTGATAAGTAAATTGTGCCTTTAGGGATTATAGTTATTAAATTATATTTATATCACTTTTGTTGTAATATAAAGAAAAATAATGTTAAAGGAAGCAAATACGGTAACACTTTACAATAAAGTGTCGTTTGCTATTGTATTAATTAACATGGAGGAACAATGAACACAGCATTTATTGCACTCTTTATAAATTGTTGTTTATGTTATAAAAACAGCCGCTTATTGTTTGTTCATAACTAATGTTTAAAAATTTGAAAGATGCATTAGTAAATGCTGAAATTAACATGAACTAAAATTAATAAATGCTGTTTTCATAAATTCTTAATTCATGTTAACTGAACTATTTTAGAACCTCCGCTCTATGCTTTATACAATATATGAATTTTTACTGTTTCATTTATCACCACATACTTTTCAAGAGTAGGTGTGAGGTGTTTGGGCCTCCCAGACTGCAGTGTAACTCTACCTCTCCTCTCAGCCACCGGTAACACCAGGGGCTCCAGGTTCAGCTGTTGAAACAATCAGAAGAAAAAGAGAGAGCACCAAATGCCATCTGCTTCACTGCTCAGCCCTTACAGGATGGTGAATAATGAAGGGAAACCGAGAAGAGCTTTGACTACAGAATTTATGTTGACTCAACAAAGCCTTGCTTAAAAGATTAAACAATCTGAAAATATGAGCGCTCCAAAGCTTCTTTTCAGCTTCAGCTGTAACACCAACAAAATTAAGAGGTGTAAATCACCTTACATATGACAGACTGAAATATCTTCCTGAAAGAACGAGAGAAGAGAGGAACATAAGAGCAATATGAATAAATTATTGCTTATTATATTCAAAATTCAAATGATTGAGCCATGTGAGATGACTGTTGTATTCTTTTTCACGAAAGACCAGGAGACACACTTTGGATTTGGAAGCAAAATTCTCTTTATTGTGAGAACTCTGTCCGCGCGCTGCAGTCATCAAAGTAAAATCTATTTGTCTATTTCGTCAGACTTGTCTAACTTAAGGCAGTGTTACATTGTAATTCATATAGGTTTCGAGGGGGAGGAGTTACACAGAGGTGGAGACAGTTGAAACAAAGAAATGCAAATTAAGCATTCAGGTTTAGCAGACTTCCCCCAGTACACCAATCCTGATCCAATCAACATCCAATAACAGCCAATAAGTACTGGAGCGAAAGGCAACCAAGAACTGTTACGACAAAAGGTGAAAAAGCAAAAGTCCTCATTTGACTTATAATAGGAGGACTGGAACTGGCAGGAACATCTGGCTGCAAACTGTTAATGTAACACCTTTACTTTAAATCCTGAATACAATGTACCTCTTATATGATGTTATTTCAGAATGTAGGATCAGCAGATCTAAGACAGATTCTTAAATTTGTAATCCTACACTATCTATGCGTCCACAGTATGAAGTGTCTCATTCAACAAATGACTCATGCCCATCATGAGGAAATGGTCTCACCAACCAGAAAAGACTATTACCCATAGGACCTCATGAACCATGGAAGAGTTTTTCTTAGAACTCTCAAAGGGGGAATAGGAAGATTACAAATTTAAGAATCTGTCTTAGATCTACTGATCCTACATTCTGAAATAACATCATATAAGAGGTACATTGTATTTAGGAGTTACATTTTGTTGTAACAGCTCTTGGGACCATTTGCTCCAGTACTTGACTGGTTATGCTGATTGGATCAGGACTGGTGTACCGGGGGAAAGTTTGCTATACCTGAATACTTAATTTGCATCTCTTTGTTTCAACTCCTCCCCCTCGAAACCTATATGAATTGTAATGAAACACTGCCAGACAAGTCAGACAATAGACAATTAGAGACTACTTCGAAGACTTCAATGACTGCTGCTCATGAAGAGAATAATCCTGAATAAAGAGAAAATTCTGCTTTAAAATATAAGAAGAGTCTCCTGGTCTCTGAGAGAAAGTTCACAACAATGTTTAAGCAATAGATTTTGCATGTGAAATATAAAGGTGAGTGTTGATTTTCTGCACTCACTGTATCATTAATCTCTGTATCACAAGTAATAATGAAAATGATTAGAGACATGCAGTAGTTGATCCAAAAAATGTGATCATTTGCTGAAAATGCCCTCATTTCCAGGCTGTCCAAGATTTAGATGAGCTTGTTTCTTTTTGAACAGATTTGATTTAGTATTACCTCCCTTGCACGCCAGTAGATGCTGTGCAGTGAATGGGTGCCGTCAGAAAGCCAAACAGCTGATTAGAACATCATAATATTCAAGTAATTGAATCCATCAGTTAACATTTTGTGTGTTAACAAAAATATCCCCCATTAAGATATTTTAACATGAATCCATCCCTTATATGTCGCTTGATCATTTGACTTTGTGTCAGTTTTATAATATTTCCTGTATTTCAAGCAACAAATACTTTTTTATGGTATTAGTTTTAGTTAATTCTAATAATAAGCTTAAAATCAAGACAAAATAGTCATCCTAACCATCTGTGGGCAGGTCAGCAAAGGGACCATATAGGCTGGTGGAGATGTTATGAAGCTAAAATGCTTTTCTCAGAATAAAGTGTTTAAACATCTGGTCTACAGCTTTCTAACGTTATCCAATGCCACAGACAGTTTTAACAGACAGCCAAAATAGTTGTATTTACAGTAATATAACCTCTAGACATAAATACAGTTGACATGGCCGGAAGAACTGCACTTACCACTTAAGATGTTTTCAGGTGTAAAAGCAGCAGTGAAACAGCAGAATGTACAAGAGAAAGGTTACAGTATGCGCATCATGGGAGAATGTACACAGCTGGAAGTCCGTATTAAGCTGGTAGTTGGGTTTTTGAACACCGTAGCTGGTTTTTAATTGCTTCAGGATGGCCGCTGGGTGTTGTAAGTTGTTGTAAGCTGTGATCTGATCATTGAAAATAATAATAAGCTAAAAAAACAAAACTAGTATAGCTGGAAAAGGCTAAATAAATAAGTAAACTTTAACTGAGACAGTGTCCTCATAAACCACCTTCAAATTGTAATACCTAGAAACCACAAAAGCACACACACACACACACACACAACGGAGTAAAATGAAAATAAATTTAAAGGTCAAGTTGAAGATACACTGAGCTCACAACTATAATAACTCTGGGTAAGAACATCTGTTTGATGGTTCAGGGTGGTCTACTCCTTGCACCATCTTAATGACCAGCTATAAACTAGCTACCATATTCCAAAACATTCCTAATGGCTCAAAGCTACTCTTTCCAGCTGGATATAAATGTATATCCATGTATGAACCCCACGCAGCGACATTCAAACATTGGAACGTTCAACAATACAGGAGTGAGCGCATTGCTTGTGTTTTCCAGGCAGAGTGGTATGTGTTTTTAAACGAATCCTGTCCTCTCTACACACTCGATCTCACCCCTCTGGTATGTAACACACACGGCCTCCTCTTCCCCTCCCTCCCTTCTCCTTCCTTCACTTCACACGTTCATACTTTCACCAGACAATTGGCCTTTTAAAATCAGTTTACTTCACTTGTGTTTTTATTGCCCTGTAGAGAGTTCCTGCAGTCTGCCGCAGACAGGCGGTTATGCTGACGGAAGTGGCAGAAGGTGACATGCGTTTGAGTGTTTTAATGCATCAGTTATGCGCGGCCAATTCTCTGCGGTGCCGTGTCTGTCTGTATGAGAATGTACAGGTCACCCTGTAGGAAAGAGAAATGACAAATGGCATCCATTTAAATGTTCAGTTTATCTGGAATTGGTTAGACAGAAAGAAAATGTGTTTTGTTTTTTCAGATTTATAAGACATATTTCTCATTGAAATGACCTAATTATCTTAGAAATGCTGTTCATATTTCTTTTATTGTAGAGCATATTACATCGGTAGAATCGTGGCAAGATTTTATTGCTTTTAACAGTCCATTAACAGCTCATTAACACTATTAACAAGTTTAGAAGTTAATATAGAGAGACTTAGATTTTGGACAGAATGTCTCTAGTTACTTAGACTTGGCCTGTCAAAAAAAGTCACAAAATCAGTGTTTTTGAACAATAAATGATTAAATGACGTCTTGAGTTAAGCAGGACTTATGAACAAACTATAGATGTATAAATAGACACACTGACATCTTGGATGGTCAATGTTTTGTCACTCACAGTTAAAATCAATGAGGTTTTCAGAATTACACAACATTGTGAAAAAAGTCTTGAAAATTTAAATTCCTACCTGGTCTCATGGCATGTATCTTGGTGCACTTTTTTGCAAAACACAAAAACGTACCAATTAGTACATATCCCTGTAGTTTCCAAAAGAAATGAACACTAGAGGGAGTAAAACTCTGAAACCTTTTTTCAGAGTTTTGATTAATAAAAGCATCATTTTCGCACAATTACTTGAAGAATATCATGCTATGACTTTAAAATTGATATTAATATTGTTTAGATGCTCTTTATAAAATGCTATTTGTAATGGCATAACAATAATAACAATTATTTTTGTGTGATTCTGCTGGGACACGGCATCACGTTATGATAGGGGGCATAACATTTCCCTAACACACACACATTGAGGTATTCTGCCAATCACAATTCACTGGATAGCTGGCCAATCAGAGCACCTCACTTTTTTAGAACGCTGAGCTTTGTACTAGGAAACTTTGAGGAGAAACAATAATGTACAGTACATTATGTGGAAAATAATGTGTTTTTTGAACCTTAAACTGCAAAAACACACTGCATTATACCAAATACTCCAAATAATATTATTTTTAGCAATATCATATGACCTCTTTAATGACTCCCTTATAAAGAAAATCACTTGCTGGCACCTACTGGCGTATTCTTGCAACTTGCAGAAAGAGTCAGTGAAAAATCCCCCCTACTCATGCACAAACAAACAAACAATGAATAATCCCAGTGCAGTTGGACTACAAGCACACCTTAGCAACAGCATAGCAACACCCTGGCAACCATCCAAAAGTCACAAAACACAAAAAAATGTGTTTGTGATGAACTTGCAAGGCCAGCAAATGAGGAATTGACTAAAATATAAACCAGAACTCTCCAAACCTGTTTTTATGAGTCTTTCTTGAACAGGCGCAACCACCACAGTCTAGACTGTACGCATGTTTAGAGTGTAACATAGCAGCTACACAGGCAGATGTGAATTCCTTTAACACCGAAAAGGTAGTAAAATGAAACAGAAAATTGAGGGAGAGACAGAAAACCAAGAAATGGGAAGTCTGAAATCCTTTTTCCAACCACAGAGCTGACCTCTGACCTTTAAATTTCAACTCACAAAGCTAAGGTGAGACCAAATCTCCAGCTTAATTTAGGAAGACAAATCGGCTTTAATTAGTGTCAGTTCTTAATGATCAGGTGACTCCTGCGGTTGTCTGGGAGACTCAGCCTGCTAATTGAGTTTTTTTTTCGTGTTGGAAAACATCACTCTCAGCGGGGGCAGAGAGATAGTGACAAAATGAGGTTTGGCAGGCCGGGACCATTGAGAGTGTTATGTGTACACAGCTAAGTCAATACATGCTGCAGAGACCCTGAGGCCTGAAACAACCTCTGCGTGCACAGTTGGTTCGGTGTGTGCTAGAGTTTTGGGTTTAAGATCCAATTTGGCACCTTTATATGCAGTAATGCAGTATATAATATAGAGCACCTGATCCCAGTGCTAGATATTCAATGCACTGAGACGAACAAAATATATATGAAAGCAAAAAGGGTAAGATGAAGATGTGATTGGTGTGTATAAATGTGCCTGCAACATTACTACCTACAACTGTAGTGAATCATGCAAATTAAAAACAGGACTTTCTATGCAAAATGTTTCACTGCTTCCTCTAACAGAGCAGTCGTTGTGTACCAGAAGTTATAAATCACACTGAATTTCCATGTTGTTTTTCCCCAGCTATAGCACTAAACACTAAACCTAAGGCATGATCTCACAGAGTAAAACATGTCTGTGATTATGTGTGATTAACACTAATAACTGCTTAAATGTTGGAGGTGGAGACGTTGGAGTCGGTGGAGCTCTGAGGCGAATGAGGTAGAGACAGTGATCTGATGGTCCATGTGACATTACAGGCCTAATCGGGTCCAGATGTGCCTGGCTTCCACTACAACTAAAACACAGCCGGAGAGAAGGGCCCCTCATACGTCCCAGGACAATGCAGGCCTAAAGGACAGAGTAAAAGCATGCTTTTCTAAAGTCTGGAAGCCAGGGTCAAGGTGTACGTTGAGACAATGTTTGTAAGGTAATTATATATTATTAAATATATTTTATTTCAGTCCATTTTGCTGTTATTAGTTTAGCATCTACTGTAAATAAAAAGTGATGATGTCATATTTAAGCATAATATTCAATTTCTAAATACTATCCCCATTTTATGAGCCATGTTAATTTTATATATTTTTTATAAGTCCAAAGCTGCATCTATATATCGGATACTTCCCTGCTATATAGTAGGTTGGCTGCTGTTGGCCACATGACAATGAAAACATGACAAATGTGATACATATGGATTACATTCATATATAGAATATATGTTTAATGGTTGTTAAGTAATTGCTGGTTAGGTCTGCTTTGACCAGCTTAAACCAGCATCTCATGCTGCATCAAAACATATCTAACCAGCATATGCTGTTTTTTTCAGCAGGGTACTTTTTTTTTTGCATACATACACTTTTTAAAATCAACGCTTTCTTTCTCGCACTTATTTTGGGGTAGTATTCTGTGCCTGTCCACACTGGTGAATCTACACATTTCTGTTTCTTTAGTTGATTCACAATTAGCAACCTGATGGTAATTGGTTAGCCTGTTGATCCATTATAGCTATATAGCTAGCAACTAATAACCCATTATTAATCCAGGCTGATATTGCCACAAAAGACAAACAAGTAAAGCCGCTTACATCAAAATGTTGTGACAACAAGCTTTCGATTTCAGCAGAAATAGTTCAAAACAGTAATTACACCTGTTTTTTTTTGTTGTTTTTTTTTTCAGATAAACTGTATGGGACACATTGTATGGTGTGTGAGACACATGATCTAAAAGGCCAGTGTCCATGATGAGTCTGGGTATTACAAACCACAGAAGATGGAAGTGGTCAGCAGGCTTTAGCCAATATTCAACATGTCAGTGAACTCAATATAGCATTCCATTCATCAGTTAACTTATTAACAGGCTTCCCAAACCCTGTTCCCATTGGACCATTACATCTTTGCAGAGATAATCCGTAATATGCTGAAAGCCCATGGAATGCCCTAACAGCACACATGTGCTCATACCAGCACACACACACACACACAGAGCGGCAGTGACCCGTGTGCAGTTAAAACACAAGGATGAGGTAATGTCCCATCCTGCTCCATAGGAAAACAAACAGGGCTTTGAAAGAAGCTATAATTCACCCATTCTTTACCACCACCCATATGTATTTGATTCACTATCCACCCACCGCCGGCCTAACCTGCCTGGCCTGGAAAATAGACATTCCTCTCTCAGGAGGGCCTCAGTGGTATCAGAGGTAACTACAACTGATCTCAGAGCAGCAGGAAAACGTCTTTGTCTAAAGATAGGTACAGTGAAACCCTTGCCACTATTTCATGTGAAAATTGGTAGTTCCACTTAAATAATTTAAAGTTTGCCCATTTTTCACTCATTTATGTTATATTCCAGCTTTATTTCAAATAACAATTTTCAGTTGTTGATAATAATAACATCACTGATAACTGGGCTGTCACAATACCCATCTTTGCACTTGACCCCTGGTCTACTGTCATGACAGTGTGTGTGTTATGGTGTGCAGACCTTACTAATGTAGAGGACTTTTAATCACTCGATGGGGCACACAACAAAGTATTGTAAAAATGCATTTAAGTTTTATTTACATTTTTCGAATTTCAATACTCAATTTTAATACTTAATATATTTTCCTTGTTGTGATTTTGGAGTACAAGTTTCTGAATATGATGAATGATAGGCTAAGCTATTTTGATAGTGTGAGTTAACAACACTGAGCTTTGGCCTCATTCGGAGGTGGGACTGTCTTGCAGTCTTGCACATGCTCTCAAGTGGTCAAGACCGGAGGTGTGGTTACTGGGACAGGCCCAAAGATTTGTTATTTCATATTTCAGTTTAAAAATCAGATATAGACTGTTGACCTAAAATGCTCTGACAACACGTCTTAGCTAAGAAGTACAGCATGCAGTCTGACGTAAATGGCAGTTAAACAGTCTCACAATCTGCCTTGGCTTTAACCCAAGATCTCACTGGGCTCACATCATACAATCTTACGAGCAAACATTGTAAGGAGTAAAAAAAAAAACTCTCACACAGTGTGCACTCAATGTAGCAGTCGGTGCAGGGCCCAGCTGAGCTGAGCTGGGATCTTCAGCACATTACACACTGCCTCTGTTTATGGATGTTGTCGGCACTGATGCCATGGCAACCTGTCTGCCGCGGAGTTCGTCATATCTTGAAAGGGGGAATGGAAACAAGGGAAAAAACTGTCTATGTGATATTCTCACTAAAGCTCCTGGAAAACTCTGCTGGAAAAAGACAGAAAGAAGAGCGAAGAGGATATCAAGTTGGATCACAAAGGGCAAAAAAATAAATTAGAAATATTGCGAACTTATATAAATCTTCAGATAGTTCACGTAGTTTCAGTAATGTCTGGACTTTTGAATAAACTGAATCGATTTTAAAGTGGAAAACAGCTACATTAAATTGTAAAAATATAATAATATATTTAATGCAGTTGTAATATATTTTAATGCAATATTATATATATAATGTTCGGAGAATTCTTTAAACATATTTTATAGCAACAACAACAATAGTAGTAGTATTAATTATATAATAATGTGTATTTGAAAGTGTCATTATGTTATTATTATTATTATACTGTATGTATTCCTAAAATCCTTTTTTTCCCCTCTAAATCATACAGGGATACATTTGGAAGAACATGAGGGTGAGAAAAGGACAGAATGAAGCATCCCTTCAATAAAAGGCAAGAAAAGCTATTGATGATGTCCTGTCCTCCTTTCAGCCAGACACCTAGCGGCTGTCATCGTGAGGAATGTGTCAACCTTCCAGGGCCTGGTCAATCACTCAGCTCTTGGTTTCCCTCCTTTTATGAAGGTCGTTACTCCGCTGCGCCTCTTGAGAGGCCTGGCCCTCAGGTCTGTGCTTTCTAACGAGGGATGAGATCCTTCGTAACGGTTTCCATAGCGCTGAGGTAATCGATCTGGAGTTCAGGAATTGAGATGGAGGCTTGGCTTTTACTGCGAAGGCTGAGAGGCCTGTTGGGTCATCCGTTGTCTTTGAGCGGTGTGTGATTGTCAGTTTGCATTAGAGGGAGAGAGAGGCAGAGGTTGTTATAATAAAATGAAACTTGACACCATCCCATCTGTCTCCGTTACTAACAAAAACACAGAGACCCTTGAATATCGTCTCTCAGCAAGAAACACCATAGCTCTTTAAGAGACACGGAACAGAGCTACCAAAGCATGAGACATTGGAAAAACACTTTCGAAACTGACTACTAGAAAAACAATGTACGTTTCATTATACTGTTATGTCAGTACACAAAAACAAAATCAAAAACGTATTGACCCCACCCTTTAGTTAAAAGAACCAATCAAATAAGAGAGAAGAGAGTAAGAGAGAAAAAAAAATACTGCTCCCAAACTTCTATCTTTTGAGTATTATATATATATATATATATATATATATATATATATATATATTATATTCTTGAAGTCACTTTTATAAAACAATATTACACATTCTACTTAGAATATAATTAATTTGCTTAATTTGCTAAAAATAAATGCATATTTTTTAAATAATATATGCAAAAATATGCAATAATATAAATACTTATTAAATAATACTTATTTAATAAGTAATTTTAATATTATTAAATAATATTTTTTATTCGATTTTTAGTAGATCATTATTTTTTTGTTTTGTCAAACATTATTTATGTTAGATTAATAAAAATAATTAATGATAATATATATATATATATATATACACAAATTATAGAACTGTAGAAATGGCTCAACCATCTGAATAAAGCTCCAGACGTGATGTTTACCCCAGGCCTTCAGAAGTATCCGTGACTTCCAGAAGCATCTCCTCAGAACCTAAATATTCTCACCTGCTGGCTCCAATCTGAGGCACACGCATTTAAGATGAAGAAAAAACATAAAGTACAACCATAAATAGCTTTTAGACTACATTTACAGGTGCAGAGTGCTGATGAATATGAAGTAGAATGATGTGTACCCTCAGCGGAATGAAGTCTGCAGAGTCTTTTTCACATTTTATGCTCTGTTTGCCTGATAACTTGTGTAATGGACTCAAAAATGCTGAAATGTGTTGAGAAATGATTTTAACTGGGAACGCTACACTTTTATTGGAAGCTGAAGGCAAACTATAGATTTATCAAACTAGGGGTGCTTGCCAGTGCAAATCCCGGTGGGTGTTTTGTAGTGTATAGCTATGTAGCTGCGAGGGCGTGTTGGGTGGTTCCTAGATGGTTTATTGACCAAAGTCATAAGAGCCCCAAAGTGATATTCTTCTCTACTTCAAAGTCTACACAGGTAGGCTATCGTATCACTCAAGTCCACAGTACAAATGGTGATGAGTCACATAGCTACACAAGTAGCTACAAGTCAGGTTAAAGAATAAACCATTAACATATGCACGAACAGCAATGAATTCTATTAATAGTTATTATTCTCATATCGCTCTGCTATCGTCCTTATTGTCACCTTGCTGGGAACATAAATGAAGAAGGCTTTTATTCACATTTTCATCAACAGATGCTGAACCGTACAGGACTGATGCGCAAGAACAAACCTTATTGGTTCGTGCTGCGTAACACACGAGAATAAATCCCATTGGCTCTCACAGGTCACCAGCATTTTTGAAGTTTCATTGGCCTAACTGAAATCTGTTCAGCAGAAGTGAACGAGTCTCTTTAGAAAATTTGGACTAAACTGCTTAAAGGTGCTCTATGCGATCTTGCAAAACATAGGGGTGCAGGACACACACCAAAGCAAAAACAAACTTCGGCCAACCAATCAGCATGAAGAGGTGGGGTTTAACGCGCAAACAAACTTCAGCCAACCAATCAGCAAGAAGAGGTGGGGTTTAACGCGCCCAAACAAACTTTGGCCAACCAATCAGCATGAAGAGGTGGGGTTTAACGCGCCCAAACAAACTTTGGCCAACCAATCAGCAAGAAGAGGTGG
>JAUMHQ010000076.1:16392734-16406940 GCA_032361165.1 Enteromius paludinosus
TGCGTTAACAAAGAGAGACATGCAAAATATGCAGAGCGGTGGGGCGCGAGGACCAGGATTGAGAACCGCTGCATTAGTGTGAAGTGTTACCCTAAATGAAACAAGTTCTCTTTATTAAGCTTAAAGAACACGGTTTCACTTTTTAAAATTCCCTTTAACTTTTAAATACCTAAGTACAAATCAATTGAAAACTATTTACTGTACTTTCAGGTATGATTTTGGCTAGGTACAGTCCTTCTAATACTGACACAGTTTCCATATTTTATTTCCCAGTTGTTTAACAACCCTGAGTAGAGCTAAACTTCCTTGTACATAGCAGTTTGCAAACTTTTAATTAGCATTTCACTTTCTTCTTGGGCTCCTCTGCGATTCAGAGCAGCAGAAGGTGAACAGGCAGCGGACACACTCACAGTGCCGGAGGTACCCAGGGACAGGTGGTTCATCTGCTGGGTGAGGGGTCCCATCATGTTAGCGGGCTGCATGGAGATGGTGTGGTCCATGGCTGGGGTTATCACAGCACCCTACACACATGAACAAACACAAACACACACCGTTACAGGTCAAACCGCATGAAGGACAGGAGAGGAAATGAGCTACCATTCAACAATACATCTGGACGACTTCATTAGAGTCAACGGCCTGATCACGCAGCCATGCTCTCCACCAAAAACCCTCTCCTTCTTTCACTCATCTCATCGGCCCGTACAGCTGCAGCTGGGCCCTATTATGAGGGCCAGACGTGAGCTGTTCCACTTCAACAAGTGAAATAATGCGATCCAAATGCGAGTCATGCATACTTCTGCAGAGATGATGCATCGCTCACTTAACAGCAGAGCTGCTCCACACCGCGGGTGTGTTTATGTTTCGGGCACGCTGGGATGAGAGTGCTAACACATGTGAGGTACAGACAAAAGAGAGAGAGAAGTCTGCAATTTGCAACCGCTGACCTGAGCTATCATCTGATGCCGTCACATGACCGCTTCCACAGAGACATACGCACACGCTCATTCTCACATGCCAGCTTGATTAGGATTAATCTTTCCGAGGAGACCCTCCGTCAAACAGTTTGTCAGAAAGTTCAAATTCTACTCAGATGGTTTGGCTGGGGCCAGGATGAAGAGAAACCATGGCGTGTACAAGTTTATGAGGGTATAAAATCACTTCTCTAGCTTCATCTATCCTGATGCAGAATTACTTAAAGTCAACATGAAATCAAAAAGAACCCATTTACTGCCCCAAAGCACGTTCTTGCCTTTTTTGCAAATGAGCATGATTTTAATTGTAATGAACTTTTATCCAACAAGGACAATCGATAGTGACTAAAGACATTTAGCAACAAACATCTCGATTTCTAATAAATGCTGGTCTTTTGAATTTTGTAATCAGAATTCTTAGCAAATAGTATCTAAAGTATATTACGCAACTGTTTCAACATTGATGACAATATAATAAAGTATTCTTAAGCAGTGTATTTAAATCAGTGTATTAAAATTATTTCTGAAGGATCATGCGACAATGAAGACTTAAGCATAAGATTCCACAATATTACTGGTTTTATTGTAGTTTTGATGGAATAGATATAGCCTTGGAAAATGGTAAGCATAAGAGTCTCCAATCTTTTGAATGTTGCATAACCTGAATCGCTTTAGCCAAATGACCTGTTAAGGAATGCAAACCAGCAGCCAAAGGTTTTTAAGTGTGGTTTTAACAAACTTCAAGGCTTTATTCTGGTATGTAACACCACCTATTTTACCATATAATCAATATTCTATTAATAAAATGATTTTTTTTCTCATTCAATTTACTTTTAGACTTGGAAACATAACACATCAAGCAAGTAAAATTGGTTGCAAATGCCAAACTGCCCTGTTCGTTTTTTTTAAAGCTACCTATGGTCATTATCTGGTCTATATATTTGTCTATAGGTGTCTGAATAAAATTCATGAATTTATAATTATTCCTCTCCAGGAAGTATTTAATTATGACTAAATGTCTGAATACTTTTTTGAAACTCTGAAATTATATTTGTCTTCCCATTGGCACTTCAGTGTCTCGCACCGCTATAGTGCCGCTGCGTCTCATCGTTGTCATGCCAATCAGTGTCCCTTCTGAGTTTTTCAGCTGTGGAAGAGCATCGGCTTTCAAGCATGTGACACTTGTGTTGTGACTCCTGACTAAGTGCATTTTGGCAGTACAGAAAATCTGGGACTCAAAATCTAATTAGCAGTTTAAGCATGGCATTAAAACATTAGTGACATTAGAAATTGACAATGTTATTCTACAATATTTCTACTATAGGTCACTAAAAGTCATTGATCATGTGACCTCCTTTGTTCAAGTCACATATCCTTGCTTCTTCTGAAGAATCATGCAGGTTTTGCACAAACATTACATGGTGATACACCAGTACAGCGTGCAAACTCTCGATTGTTCGTCATTCAAGCACAGAACGACAGGTTACCACAGGTAAAATGTACCAGTTCCTGAAGAGCTCTGAAAGAGACGTTCTCTCTGAGCGCACCAACAGTAGAAAAAAAAGCTTTTACACACACACACAAACATGCGAGCTACAGTCTGTCTCTCAGCTAGCACAGCTTGGTGCTGCTGGTGCCTGCCTGTGCTTGAAGAATAAACTGTACAGGCACTTGGTGTCAGAAGCGCTCTGTCTCTATTCAAGCTTTCAGAGGAGAACGGTTCAGCCGCCGCGCTCAGAGCCCGCCGCGTCTAAGCTTTCAGACGCGAAAGCCTCGAGCTAACAGTTCCCCCGCCCCGCGACAAGCTTTCATAATGAGCGAAGGAAAAAAGAAATCCATGCTGAATAATTCTCCACTCTAATTTACAGCCGTATCAGTGTGAGACTTAGACAGATGATTAAAGCCGTGCTTGTGTGTACGTGTGAGCGCGCGTGTGTTTTTCCTTCATTTCCCTGAGGGGAAGTATTCGGAAAGCAAGTGACATTCTGAGAGGGATTTCTGAGACAGCCAATGAGATTTCCTTCTTCAACAGCCTGTATACCCATTTCCAACCTCAGCCCAAATATACATTCATCTAAAGCAAGAGATTTACGACGTAAACTAGACCAGCAGAAATCTCCCGTGACATCAGAGGAAGGAGAGTTTATTTTAATTTTTTTGGCCAAGACATCGAAAATAGAGACAGGAAAAGGAAGTCGATCTTTTTTGTCTCTCTCAGGTACCGGTGCTTTAAAAAAGCAGGCTGCCAGGGAGGATGTTTGATATTAATCTTACGCAAAATGTGCCAAGGCATAACCGCCGAGTCCCACCATTTAAACACACTTAAGAAAAACATATACCATGCATTTTTTTCTTTCTCACGCACACACGCAACACCCTGCCAATTCCCACCGTTCGAACGGAGCGCTGTGATGGGGCTGAGATAAACTCAAATCTTTACTCAAACATGGGCTTCTTTGTTTCTGCAAATGGCCGTGACTAGCAGGGGCTTAGAGAAGCGTTTCATTTCTTTTCTCTCCTCTTGCGTGGCGGTTCCACTTTAAGCGGCTTTGCCGTAATGCACTGCGGTCTTGATTCATTAATGTTCATTTCCAGGATGTGATTTGGTTAGGGCGGCTGGGGATTCTTCTCTGCGCTAAGATGGAAAGTAACAGGTACAGTTGAGTGATGGCCCTCTGGGTGGTGCATTGTGGGTAAGTGTGTGCTTGCTGGTTGGTGTGTGTGTGCCCTGCTGACAACATCTGTGTAGCTACCCTGCTGAATAGCTTACACCAGCATGAATTTCAACGCTGGTCTCCTCTAGTTAATGCACAGGCTTTTTTTGTTTGAAGATGGTTGGTCAAGATAGCACATGAAAAACTACTAGAGTAATGTATAGTAAATAGTATAGTATAATATACAGCTGTATATTATACTATAATTCACTACAGTTTACTGTAGTAAAAACTTAAATATACTACTACTGTATCAGTTCACTGTAGTTAATATTACAGTAACAACAAACATAAAGATAAAACAAATATAATTTATTTGGGAGCATACAATTAATTTGAAGCTAAATTAGTGGATAAATAATAAAATCTAAAAAAACTAACGGTCACACTTTATTTTAAGGTGTTCTTTGTAATACTGTAAGTGCAGTGTAATTCTACATTTAAGTACTGAGTAATATTAATTAACTAGGCTACATATAATATATAATACATAGGGTTAGGATTTGGTTACTTGCATGTAGTTTTGCATAAATTATTGTTTTTATAACAGTATGTACATGTAACTTACAACAAGGAAACATTAAATTAAATTGAATTAACTTATAATTTGAAACACTAAGTTTCTTTAATACTAAGTATATGTATATATATATATGTGTGTGTATATATTAGGGCCGGGACTTTAACGCGTTAATTTAGATTAATTAATTACACAAAAATAACACGTATAAAGCTATATGTATAATATAGCGAATAAAGCTTATGTATTCAGTCATTATTCAATGGTATACTAAAAATCCATATAAAAAAACTTACTTCTCACTGTTCTCAGGTCAAATATTTATATGCAATTAAAATGCAATTAATTTCAATTAATTAATTAATTACAAAGCCTCTAATTAATTAGATAAATTTTTTTAATCAAGTCCCGCCCCTAATATATATATATATATATACATATATATATATATAGTTGATGAACATACTATTTGAGCCAAACTACATGAAGCAGGTTGAAAGTGATTTATTCTTGGCTATTTTGTTGCTGTGCTGAACTAATGAAACTCTGTTGTTGAGTGACGTTGTTGAATTTTTCTTTTGAATTGCATTTCAGTAAATTTTTCTTCCTGCCATTCCAATTTAAATTCCAATTCAGCATCCTGGGGCTCATGGTCAATTCAATACAAATTCACATTTGTGATTCGAAAGGAGGCCAAATCCTAATTTCTGAGTTTTACTCAACCCTTATAAGTACACAAGTGAGCCCACACACACATATACAGCTGTCATCTGGCTAAGTTAGTAATGCATAAGTCAGCTATATGGCCAACAAAATCAGCGGGTCACAACAGCAGGTGCACTTAAGGTACTGATGTATACTAAAAAAACACACACACACACACACTGCACTGCGGAGAGGGAGCTCAGAGCGCTTCCATTGTCTGCTGATCTGCTTAAACCCTCCGGTCGCTATGGTCACGTGTCTCCACGGTAACAAGGTGCCAAATGCAGCAGCGTTCTCCAATAACAATGCATCCCTTTCTCAGCCACTTTTAATTGCTTGCCTTCTCTCTTCGCAGGACCCATGAAAAAAAGAAAAAAACATGATTTCCTCCGCCTTTGTTTTCTTTCCAGAATTTTCAAATTAGGCAGAGATCAGCTCACAGACTCCCACTGCCTCTCTCTCTCTCTCTCCCAGGCAGCTGAGGTCTTTGTTGATGGGTTGCCAGATCATTAGATATGAGGGTTTGGTTACAAACACATTTACACAACATAATCATGATCATCAAACCTCCCATTCGACTACACATGCACGCATGCACTCACAAAACAAGTCTGGAATACCATTATCTAGACAGACAGACATCTGCCTCCTTTTCTTTAACCCCGTTTCACTTCTCAAATTGCTCAGGATCGTATGAAGCCCCGCTGCGGATCTGGAAACAGCTGACTGAAGCCTTTTTTCAGGCCCTGCCAAAGAAAAAGCCCTGATCCCAGACTACCTTTGGCCATTTCCACGGTGGAATGCAGACCCCTGGCTTACAGTAAATCTAAGCTCAGGTGAGAACCAAAGAGATGGCGGGCAGACCTCCAGACCCCGGGCAAGGCATTGCTTTCTTATACGAGAATTAAGAAAAAGAACACAAGGCAGGTAGTTTGTACCTGTGTATTTGTGCAGTGAGACAGAGAAAGGGAGGGAAAAAATGTGTCTCCAGGTTGACAAAGTTGTGTCGATGAGCTCAGACAAGGGATCTATTTATCTGATCCAGACTGCGGACTGACTGGAGGAGCAGATCCTTGAGTCGTCTGCCCTTAAAGGGACAGTTCACCCAAAATGGCAATTCTGTCCTCATTGCTCATCATCATGTGGTTCCAAAGGCCTATAACTTCTTTTCTGCCATAAAAATGTGGTCAGAGGTTTTAAACCTGGGGTGCGGTGTTTTCCGCACCTCGGAACGGCTCAGTTCACGGGGGAATGTGGTGAACTTGTTTGTTTCATGTGTTGTGAGTTTGGGAACGCAACGGCAACCAGTTATGCTTTATTTTCACATTCTCATAATTCCCAACACTTTAACGGACAGATGATTATGGCATTTTATTTCGATTTATAGTAAGACAAGTTTTTGGAAGCATGTTTTAACTGAAGCTGGAGTTTTCTGTCAAAAGCTCTACTGCTATTTCCATGAAAATAAAAGCTCCAAAATAAAATGGATCTTTTCCAAGTGTAGAAATGAGAAAATAACTATAGTAATTTCCCTTCAGTAGTGTAGCAAAAATATACATTTTCATTTATTTTACAGTGCATTTGTTGTACAATATATGGCAGTTATATTCATATTTTTTTCATATCTAAAGGGGTCCCACCCAAGGGGACCATCATCATTTGGGGTCTGTGGCTTCAAGATGTTTGAAATCACCTGGTCCCTAGGACTAATGCTTTATATTTCAAGACTTCTGAAGTCATACGGTTGCTTTATTTGCTTAATTCGACACAATGCAAAAAAGCAACTTGACTTGGATTGAGGGTGATAAAAACTGTCAAATATTTGAACTATCCTTTTGAACGCACATAAACAGGGGTCCCGTGCTTAATTGCTCGGCCACAAGAGGGCAATGGGGGTAAAGAGCCACTGCATTTTTGGGGGTTTTATCACACAGAACATCCACTCTTTCACAAAGATAAACGAAATCACTCTCACCTCTCCTCATTCCTCTCTATCTGTCAGTTTCCTCACGTCCCCAACACACACACACCAAGATAAATGAACACCTCCTCAGCAGCACTTACCGTAGGTTGCATAACGTACTGTTGGTGAGGCATCCACGACGTACTCTGGACCTGTGGGCGGAAACCAGCATTTCTTAATTTCACTCCTCACCCCCCCCTCCTACGCCTCCTCCCGCTGCCTCGAAGCCCCGATTCCCACAGAACAGCCAAGGCAGGAGCAAGTAATACAAGTGCGATAATTACACAGGGATCGGAATTCTACAGACAGCGATATTGCCTTCTAATTACAGCGCTGCGGCAGCAATTTCATCATCTAAGGCCGACTTGGACCCCAAAAAATCTCTCCTTTCATCTCGACGGCATAGTAATTCTCGTACCAACAATTACTACATTTAGGACAGGGTTACTATAATTAACTAAAACTGTGAAAACATTTTCGTCACTTGCAATAAAAATAAAAATTTACTAAAATAAAATGTTACTATTTTTTATTTATCAGCTAACTGGTAACTTGTCAAGGCAGCCCTTGGACTTTTTAAAATTTAGTTTTAACTTAGCCTACTAAAATAAATAAAACTAAAACTTACTACTTCTAAAAAATTATACTCAAAATCACATTAAAATACCACTGATATTGTATAAAAATTCTGTTTTTATTATAATTTTCAGTACTCAAAATTATAATAAAACAACAATAGATAACACTTCAGAATAGGGGGTTAGAATAATGCATTAGTTAAGCATTAATTAATGGTTAATTTGTTCACAATTAAGCATTAGTTGAGCAAAAACACACTACTAATTAATGATTAAAATGTTAAGTTAATCATTAATTAGTAGTGTGTAAACCAACAATAATATTATTTATTTTTAATACCACACACTGGATGTACCAAAAATAAACAAAAATGTGTAATAAAAATAAACGCTATATAAACAACTTAAAAACTAAACTAATAAGAAATACAAAAAAAATAAAAAATACTACAAAAAGATAATATTAAGTTCAACTGAAATAAACTATGTGGACATATTAAAACCAAAACATAACAAAATATCTAAAACGTTAACCTAAATTAAAACAAAAACAGAAAATTAGAATAATACATGATAGCCTACTAAAATAACACAGTTAAGCTCAAGTATTATTTTTACAGTACGCCACGCAAACTGAAAATAAGTGGCCACTTCCTGTCTGAGAGGATGGATGTATGCATTTAGTTTCATGAAAGTGCGTTTGAACGGTTGTAGGTGTCTAAATTTATATGCGGTGTCCTTTTATGTTGTTCTAGGAAGAAAAGCCTCTGGGATTTGTTCATCACTGTGATCCGCCTCGGGCGTCTCTCTCTCTCTCCCTCTCTCTAAACACACTAAGTCCACTAAGATGTGTAAACGCACACCTTGTCTCTCTCTCCCCGACTGTTAAAAGATTCATGCTCTCGCTCTTTCTCTCCTTCTCTCTGTCCTTTCACCGGAGAGGGAAACAGTTGTCTCTTGTTCCATTCTCCCAAGTTCTACGGGAGAAATAAAGGTAGCAGCGCATTGATTTCCCATCAGCTTGGCTTTGAACTCGTTTTGGCGGGTTCAGCGCAGTTTGCAATTTAAAATTAATACGCCGGTCAGCAGGGCGCTTTTGCACACGATATCACGCAATTTGATTAAGAGATAACCTTGCTGGCGTGCAGCATTTATCATAACAAACGTGCGGCCGAGAGCGTAAACGAAGACTAGGGCGCTGCTCCGTTCAGCGTGGGTGGTTTGTATATGTGCGCTTCTCGTGAGGACGGGAGGTACATGATCTGATGGGCTTAGCTATTCTCTACGCTCAGCAATGTTTTGTTTAGTTTAGCTTAAGCCAAATCAATTAAGGATGCTCATGGTCGCTGTTTGCTCACTCCGTCTGACTGCAGCGCTGGAGCACAGCGTTAATAAGCTTTCCAAACATATCAGCAAACATGAAGAGTGATGGAAAACACGCTATAGCGTACATGCTCTCATGCTCGCATGTGTGTGGCGCAAACGGCGTTTTGTGTTTGCATGTAATTGTGTTTCATATAGAGTGGCCCCAAAAACATTTGAACACTCAAATTTCACTTAAAAATGCCTGAACGCCATTTTGTTAGATTTCGACCATCTGAGATAATTACGCTGTTTTGCTTAATCTTTCTTGCACGTCTCGATGGTCCAAATGTTTGTAAGGGCCACTGTATGAATGTAGATGCGAGTTGGTTTGCCTGCAGCATCTGTTTGTTCTGAATGCTGTGTATAGGCTGTGATCTTACCTGATATGTGGAGACAGGAGAGGCAGCGATGAATGGAGTGATGGACGTTTGAGCGATCATGCGGTTTGTGGAGATGCTGTATGGTGAGGAGTAGAACCTGCAAGATACACAAAACACTATTAGTACCCTATTCTGATTGTTTAATACAAGGGTTTTCCAGGAACATCCAGTTGGTTACACCAGCTCACTGTGAAATGTGCTACCCAAATTGCAGTGTATTATTCGGCTCCGTGGAATACTCGATTCTGATTGGTCAGTCGCCACATTGCAAGGTTTGTTATTCCTGGATAACAACCGTTAAAACTAATAACACAGGCTCACCGTGGTACTACAAAACATCTTGGCCGCAACCCTAAACACGATGATGATATTGTTCACTTTCAAAGCATCGTGGGTTTTACTGCAGAAGCTGACAAGCGCACTTGTTGCTTTTGAACCGAAGCCGAGTCTATTTTAGCGAATCAGCACGCTATATTGTGGTCAGGTGACAAGGCTACTTTTACTTAAAAAAGACACGCTTTTGACGTTTCGTCAAAGCTGACTAAAAGTGATCGAGGATTGATAATTTCGTCAAACCTGTGACATCTTCTTCAGGGCATAAAAGGAAAATTAAAACAGATGTTTTCATGGAATATTGGAATATAAGTAGTGTGCTACAATGCTGTTAAAATGTGTATTGCGTGTAATCACATCCATGCACTCTATGATCACAACAACAACATAATAAATTAAATTAGTTTGAATGAACAATTTTCCATTTTAAAATAGGATTAAACAATTAATTGAAAAAAAATTCTGAAATGCAAAAGATTTTAGGTTTGGACAGCCTAGTCTCACGGAAATTCATGCATTTTTTATGGTGGCTTATTTGTATACATTCATACAATTTTTGCTAAATCTGCATATTTTGTATGAATTTTGTACAAATTAACTATACCCGAACAACGCCCCTAGACCTAAATTGTACAAAATTATACAAGTGAGGTTGTATGAATTTGTACGAATTAGCACAAATTTGCCATCGAATACGTACAATAGGTTGTGAGACTGTGTTGGTTTGGATCTAGATTCAAACCCTGTGTTATTGTTACTAGAGTTACCTGATAATAAGGTAACTTTTCTGGCTAATAAAAAGGCTTCTTAATGTTATGACATTTTTGGCACAGAAAAACATTCTTTTGCAGTGGATCTCTGATAAAGCCCCCTCTGTGAAGAGCTGGCAAAAAGGTTAACAGAGCTATTCCCACCGGAATACCTTACTTGTATAATTCATTCAAAGACAGACCTTTTCTACAAAATATGGGAACCATTTGGAAATTATTTGGACCCTGGGATTGCTAGTATTATGCTGTTCGGATTTCATGCAAGAAAACTTCTGTACGATGAAAAATACCAATATGTAGAAATGTAGACATTTTAGCTGTTTCCCCTTGACTTGGCTTGTTTGAGTTGTTTCTTTTTTAAGATTCAAATGAATGTATGTTGCTGATGTTTTTGTCTATTGTGACTGGCAGTTTGTGGAAAATGTATTTCAATTATAAAATATAAATAATTATAAAATATAATAAAATATTTTCTATTTTAATAAATTTTAAAACAGAATTTCAAATAAATAAAAAAGCAGCCTTGACTCAAGCCTTAAAAATTATAATGTAATAATAAATTAATATGAAATAACAAAAATTATCTCTTATTATCAGCGATAAAAACATTAAATCTATAATATATATATATATATATATATATATACTTGCCCTAGTTGCCTTGTATGTGAATGTAGAAAATATGTAGAGATTAATACAACTATCATGTCATGTATTTATGTATACAGTTGTGTGTGTTTATCTGCACAGGCTTGTGTCACAACAATTATTTTGTTGACTTCTCTGTGTTACCCGAGCAACAGCTTTTTCCAATAGCTACAGTTCTTGGGCAGGACTTTATTTATCATTGTGTACCTACTGCGGACATGTTTCATCTGCAAGCTTCATTGCTAGGCTTTATTGATCGGCTTGTCTGGCAGCTGAGAAATGGAGCGTGGGGAGAGAAACGCTGTCTGTCCCAGAGAGCTCATGCTCCCTTATGTCACAGTCACACAAGACGACCTGAGTGAGAGCATGTCCAGGGAGAAGGTAACACAATCTTTAAAGCAGGGTTAAAATGTGAAGCATTACACACCAGTTTACATTAGTGTGCAATCTTTTTTTAACCTTGCACTATGCTGTTATTTATGCCAGCTATTAGCTTCAGTCGTTGACATTGAGACGGTATGCTACATTAAACAATTAAGAAGACTGTATATATATATATATATATATATATATACACACTGATGTGATGGAAAGGAGAAAAGGAAACAAATAAAGCATTTCTCTTCTGCTGCCCTTTCTAGTCACTCTATTATTTACAATTCAGAATCTGCCTCTTTTCCCCTGATTGCATATTTTTGTCATTCCTTATTTCGTTGCCTTTCCCGCAGACAGCAAGTGCTGAGTCAGGGGAGCCGAAGCTGGTAACCAAGGTACGACTATGACTGTTTCCCCAGAGTGCCTGATCAGAAACAGAGCCCTGGGCCTTCGTCCACTAGAGCAGGCAGATAGAAAGGGTCTTATTTCCCTTAGTCCAGCACTCATATTCCTGCCCTGCAACCAGCACCTGACGAAACACTTCCACCTTTCCGTGCAACAATAGCAAAAAATGCAGATTGATTATGACAGTATTTGTGTGTGTGTGTTAGTGTATAACACAGCTCTGTAGGGTTCAGTATTACTCACTGCAGCTCAGACATTGTTAATGTTGCTGAAAAGACCAGATTAAACCTGCATGAACCAGCTGGTTAGTCAGGGAAGTCTTGGTGGTTAAGCTAATTGACTCTTTTAAACCATATGTCTCGTTAACATGATCAATACCTTTCCCAAAAAAGCCCTTTGTATATAGTGTATGTACCACATGACTTCTGCCCCCTGGTGGATTATTTATATTGTTCGGAAGTATAAGGACCTTTTTGGTTGTCCTTTGAGTTTTGTAAACTTTTTTGATAGTGTAAAATGATAAATTAACAAAAATAGTAACTTTGGTAGTTCAAATGCATATTTGCATAATTCATAGAAAATTTGTAAAATATGAAAAACAAAGCAGGAACATCAGATATATTTATATAAGATATATTTAAAGCTGGAATTTATATTTACATGTATTTTTTATACATGCATTTTACTATTATATATGCATGCATTGCAATTCAAAATATGGGGTTGGAAAGATTTTAAAGAAATTAATATTTAATTAAGTATTAATTCATTATTTTTATTTCAATTACATGCTGTTGGTTTGATCTTTCTGTTCATAAAACAGTAAAAATAAAAACTGTACCGCAAAATGATTTAGTAGCATGACTGTTGATCACTGAATGATCAAGTGACACTGAAGGCTGGCGTAATGATGCTGAAAATTAAGCTTTGAAATACATATAGAAGACTATTATATTTTAAACTTCACAATATCACAGCTAATATTGCACTTTTGACTCGAAACTCAACAACATAATGTACTTTGTGTTGCATTGCTTTTCTTTTTTAGCAGGGATCACTATTATGAGGTTGGAGTCATCACTAAAGCTCATCTAAGTTCATCGTTTTACCCTCAGACAACCTTAAAAAGCACAGAAAACTCAAAACAACAAATGACTTACCCGTTCTGCATTGCAGTGGGGTCATAGGTCAGCGCCATGCCACTCTGAAAGACAAGACAGACAGGACAAAGAGTGAAAGATGGTTCTGGTGAAGCAAGCTTCCTATAAAGTCTATTGAGTAATGCTGGCAATAGAACAGGGTCATCTAATAGGGGCCGGCCAAGTGCTCTTTATATCTTTAAAAGCACATGGCCGAGACTTGTAGCTGTGGATCTATTACCTCAGAGCGCTGGGCTGTAATACCAGACGGGCTCGGGTTCGATACAGCAGAAAGTTATTTGGTATTTACAAGGCTGCAGAAAGCATAGCTCATGTTGACAGAGCCGCACTAGCTAAGTGAATAAGGGGGGAAAGCTGGCCGCTTAGACCTGTATTGGACTGGAGCAGATAAACAACGCACATATACTGCAGCTTGTCGGGCGCCAAGTTTTCCTCAGCGGGGGAGAAAACCTGGAGACTGGTGGGAAAACCATCGACCTAACCTACGTGTGACTGGACACTCTATCTAGTTAATGTGGACCCCTGGGGTTGCATATTGAAATACGCCTTCATGAGAGAGTGCAGCCAAAGTCATGGCGGCTGCCAGCTCCTCATAATGGGCGCTCACGGTCTGGTCGGTATCTGGGCACGCTTCCCTGAACCGCCGCGTCATGCCAGCAGCTGGGGCTGCCCAGAAAATGCCAGTTGTTCACCCTGCCGCCATTTTCCCATCAGCCAACCCAGACGGCGACTTGCTTTGCGGGAATGAAAACAGGAGAGAAGAGATTAAAGGACTTGAGTGAAAGACTGGGAACTTAAACATGGCCAGATGACTCCATCAATCAAAATGTTTTCTCCTGACTCCCATTCTTTCACTGCTTTATTCTATCCGATGTTAGAAACAAAGGGTTCGCTTCCGAATCATTTCCTTCTTTAGGGTTGGGTATTCTGGGAAAGGGAATGAGCGGGGAAAATAGGGCAGAAGCTGGCGTGGAAGAGGTAAGTACAGACGATCAGGTTGTGTGTCATTTGGAGCTGAATTTAGGTTCCATTCTATTGGCTGCATTTGAAATGAACTTGAACAGATGCAGCAAACAGGATGCTAGGGAGTAGAATTAAAATATTTGAAATATAAAGAAATTAATATAAATGTAATTTTTATTAGAAAAGCCAAGTTATGAACTACCTAGTGAACAGATGGGCATAGATAGCTAAATAGATAGCTAGATAGCTAGATAGCTAGGTAGATAGGTAGATAGGTAGATGGATAGATGGATGGATGGATGGATGGATGGATGGATGGATGGATGGATGGATGGATGGATGGATGGATGGAT
>JAUMHQ010000076.1:16407040-16435839 GCA_032361165.1 Enteromius paludinosus
ATAGATGGATAGATGGATGGATGGATGGATGGATGGATGGATGGATGGATGGATGGATGGATGGATGGATGGACGGATGGACGGACGGACGGATGGATGGAAGGGTGGACAGTTAGACAGCTAGATAGATAGATAGATAGATTGACCAATGGCTAGACAGATGGGTAGATAAACAGCCAGATATATGATAGACAGCTAGATAGCTAGATAGACAGACAAATGGTTAGACGGAAGGATAGACAAACAGATAAGATAGATAGATAGATAGATAGATAGATAGATAGATAGATAGATAGATGATAGAATTTGTATCAGAATTTGTGCAGAGCTGTGTTGAGGATGTTTGCTAGGTGTATGAGGTCACCAGTGCTCACCTCTCCTTCCCGAGGCCACGGTCGGCCGTTTTGAGGGTACTTGCTCTGACTCTGCCTCTTCTTCTGTCCTCCGTCTGCAAACTTGCACAGCAGCGGCTCCGTCGGGGCTGTGGAGGAGAGGGAACAAACACAGAAGAATATAAAAGATCAGTCAGCTAGTCAGCAGGGCGTGAGAGGGAGGAGTGGACGGATACTTCCATAGGTCAACCGCAGTACGATTGATGGAAAGGTCATGACCTCGGCAAAGAAAGTGGAGTGTGTTTTGAACAGAGAGGGAAATGTTACACCGCAGGTATCACACCCACACCGAGCCCACAGAGCGGCGGAGGAATATCCAATGACCTTTTGAAGTTCAACACCCCTCGACTATCTCCCCTCGACTTCCTGCACAACCCCCCTCCTCTCTTTCCATTATGTCTTCAACACTCAGACCATCGGCTCCACTTTTGGCATGGGAGTCCTCTCAAATCCCAACCATCAATACAACTTCCCTGGCAGGTCTTCAAAGCACCTTGTTTAATATTTGCACCAAAAGAATAAGCCTGATTATGACAGTAAATAGTTCACCGAAGTTTGTATCTCGCGTAATATTTCTTACCACACGAAAAAAAACGTCAAAAGAAAAGCTAGAATGCTCCTCTACGACCCGAGGGGCCGGTTTACGCGAAAGGCGAGTGGAGAGTTCAAAAGAGTTCTCTTCCAAAAGTGCAAAGCAGGATGGCAGGCGCTGAGGCGAAACACTTGTTCTCGCTCAGTCATGACGGCAATATGAATTGCAGGGTGTGGAACACCACTCTGAAGTCTACGAGCGCACTTGAAGAGCAGGAAATTTTGCTCTCCAGTTGAACAAATTCCCGTACGCCACAGCTAAGCTAAACTTAATTTGGTTTCCTCAGCAACCAGAAAAACTCATTTAAAGCGAGCGCAAACTTCTTGGATGATGGGATCTGGCAGAGAGCGATGATAGATGCAGGAGGAGGAGTTTTTGCTTTGTGGAGTCCAGACAACTATTCTGAGTAATCCTGCCCTCCGGCGATATGACTCTACAGTCACCTCTGAAAGTATGTTAGTTTGGCAGAGAAAAATGAACACTTTCTCTTCCGCATGCTCTCACCTGCACTGCGATATTTTCAGCTGCTCTGTGGAACAATAGAAGGCGGTTGTATCACAGACCACAGAGGATGCGTTGTGGTCTGTGATATAATATAATATACATAATATCAGCGCATATAATGCATGGAACCAGATAACAAAAATTCAAAACAAGCAGCTGAAACGGCTCAACGGAACATTATGTATTCTGTAGCCGAACAGAATATTGTTTGTTCTTTTTTGTCTATTGTTTAGAATGAGACATCAAACGAGGGATCAAGTCTTCAAAACAAAGATTTCAGAATAAAACAGTTCTGAGATTGTCATTATTCAGATAAACAGTGGACATGATGCCAGAGAGAAAAGATTTGATGAAAGATGACAGAGGAAAACAAAAGATGAAAAGAGAAGACACAGTTGAGATAAACAGAGAAAAAAAAAAATATATATATATACACGTTATGTATATATGTATGTATTAGGGATGCAATGGTACAGTAAGCCCACAGTTCGGTTTGTATCACGGTTTTCTGGCCACGGTAACGGTTCGGTTTCGATACATCAACAGTACCGTATGTGAACTCTAACACGTCATTTGCCCTTTCTATTTCAAGTTATCAAGGTACAGAGTCGATACTAAATGTAAAAAAAGGTACAGATTAAGTCAAAACACCACATTTATTTTTAAAAAAGAACACTTATTTTTTGCCCTCTTTCAAAAACGCACAATATAAAAAGTGCAGTATGAAGTGAAATATAAACATGAACATTATTCAAATAAATATTGACAGCAACAAGAAAATACTTAAGTTTTCTAAATACATCATCAGAACAAACAACAATAACAAAATGCATGGTGGCGCTTACTCGCGTCGCCAAGTTCTGGAATAATTTTGCGGCTGAAATGTTAACCTATCCAGCCTGAGCCGGAAACAGAATTGATTCGTTTGTCTCTTGAGTCTTCGGGATTTTCGAGTCGTTCGTTCATCACGTGACAGCCCCATAAGCTTAACCTATGCAGCCTGAGCCATGCGCGACTAAACAAATCACTCCCACGAGACGAATCGTTCTTCCCGAGTCACATTAAAGATTCGTTCAAAATTGTTCAAGAACGACCCACCACTAGTCTTGAGAAGTTCTGACCATCGTCTGATTGTCTATGCGCTTCATACACAGAAAATGCCAATTTTAATTAGAATGAAAGTATAATGCCCTAAATAGGCTACCGAAATATTGCGGTTCACGTGGGTGTGCCGAACCGAACAGGGTGAACTGAACGGTTCGATAAACCACTGAAAACCATTGCATCTATCTATGTAGTATCTATGCATGTGTTTATATACATATCAATATATATATATATACTGTATACATTAGTGCTGGGCAAGGATTAGTCACGATTAATCACATCCAAAATAAAGGTTTTCGTGAACATGATGTCTTTGTACTGCACATATTTATTATGCATATATAAAGTCACACTCAATATATATTTAGAAAATATTTACATGTATTTAAATGTATAATTTATATTAATATAATTAATTTTATGTATAAATATATTTTAATATATAAACAACATATTTTTCTTAAACATATACATGAACGTTTTCTTCAAAACAAATCAAATCTTTAACACAATTTCAGTAAATGTTAAAAGAGGAGGAAAAACAAGACAATAAAAAAAAGAAAATAACAAAAATAAAATATACAAAATAGGAAGAAATTTAAGACAAGATGATACAAGAATTTTTTTTTACAATTATTTAAAAATAACAGAAAAAGAAAAGGTTATCCAGTGGCTATTTCTTTATTTGCCTGTCCTTCTCTCCATGTGTCGTCTGTCTGGTTGTTTATCTGTCCATTCACCTGTCTAATTCTAGCTATCTGTCGCTTGTCTATCATATGTTGTATGTGTGTAAAGCAAGCTGTTATTCATCAATACAAGCTGTTTAAACACCAATTTTCTCAAAATTATATAAAATCTCTTGCCAAATCATAAATTATTCATTAAAGATTACATACAAAAGAGAAGAGAAAGGTTTTTCAGCTGCTGTGATCTCTGTGTGCTTGGAGAAGAAGCAAGGTGGGCTAAAAGTGTCTCTCCTCCACCTGCAGAGGACGCAGGGTCTACACCTGCAGCCTTGTCATCACCCTCCTATTATACACACACGCACACGCTGGCCGGCGCTGATAACGTCAGCACAACACAAGCGGCTCCATTGTGAAGGACAGACAGAAAACGGGGCGGCAGAAAAGATCACAGCTTTTGCGGCAGACTTAAAATGTTCGAGCAAGCAGCTCTCCCCTGCCCTATCTCAAAAACAATGAGTTTCTGTGTGTGTGTTTCAGCTGAGACAGTGGGAAACGCCCTGCATTAAACCCCCTCACAGTTTAGGTCGAACTCTAAAATAACAACCAGCGCCATCATAAAACAGTGAAGCCAAATAAGGTCGGCTGTTTTTATGCTGCTTTTGGAGCGCGCTGGAAAATCCATGCTGATTTTATGAGCAGACTCTACTTGGCATTAGCTCTGTTTGTTTTGCTAGTCAGGTTGCCCTGAACTCAAAGTGCTGAATCTCACTCATGCAAGGAAAGTTTTGAGCCTTTGTTAAGAATGACTGATTTTTGATTCAGGCCCGGAATGCATCCAGGGAAATCATAATGCGTGCACACAAATACCTCCAGGAACAACCTTACTTTCCAAGTACCTACATCAGACACGATCAGATAAGACAAGCTATTGCGTATATAAGTTGAACTTTTCAAACTGTAATTAATACCATTTGTCCTATGAACATAAATGAAACCCAAAATCACCGGGTTAAACAGGAAAAAAAAGACAGTACTGACAACATGGTAAAATCACTGCATAGCAACATAAAAACCACTCAAAATATCTAGCAAAAGTATAATATTATTCTGAGAATGCCATAGCAAAACTGCACAATTGTAGTTAACTACAGCTGTTAAAACTCTAATGCCCCAATAAATTAATTTAGCATCTCCTCCACATGCTTTCTGTCATTTTGCTTACTTTACTTTGATGATTGTGGTGTCTAATACCAAATTACACACAGGTTTATTGTAGACACAGCTGTAGTATTTTGGTGGAAACTATGATTACTGAGATAAATATTGGCAAGGTAGGTTCGCAGGCTGGCTTCAAACTTATCAACACAAACAGAAGCATATGTACAAGTACACAGCGTTGTGCAAGTTACTTCCAAACTGTACTACATTAAATATTACTTGTTACTGTTATTTAAAAGTAATTCCTTATATTACAATATTACTGATTCAAAAATGTGTTATATGACTCCTGTATTACTTTTGAGTTACTTTCACCAACATATCATCTTTATGGATAAAAATAAAAAAATGGTAACACTTCAGAATAGGGGGTCAGAATAATGCATTAGTTAAGCATTAATTAATGGTTAATTTCTTCACAATTAAGCATTAGTTGAGCAAAAATACACTAATTAATGATTAAAATGTTAAGTTAATCATTAATTACTAGTGTGTTTTTGCTTAATTAATCATTAATTAATGCTTAACTAATGCATTTTTCTGACCCCCTATTCTGAAGGGTTTTCCAAAATTTTTTATAAAAATGTTTTTGTTTTGTTAAGTGGTCATTTCAAGCTTTTTGCATTTATGTCTTTTTTCGCCGAGTTTCAGTTAACTTTTGTGAAGCTCTCCTGTTCAAGATATTGTTAGTGCACCTAAATAAATGTAGACCCTTTACGGTTCTGAATGATGTAATACTCTGAATAATATGATGGCATCAGCCATTTATTTTCCACTGGAGGTGGTTTAACGTTAAGTTGTGATGACTTGAAAAGGTTAAATTGATCAAGCATAGTTTATGATCAGCGATGGCTGCCGCTGGCCACAAAAACGTAATTTAAGACGTAATTTAAATCTCATTCACTTATTTACGGTGCAAATCCATGAATGAATGTTCCGAAGTGAAGTAAACTTTAACGGACACTGTGTAGGGACCGTGTCGATTGGGAACACAGCTCATCCACGGCGCTCTCTTCTAATGAGCTGATTATCAGAATCAGGTGCGTTAACAAAGAGAGACCGGCAAAATATGCAAAATATGCCCCCTGCGCGAGAACCAGGGTTGAGAACCACTGCTCTACACATATATATTAGAAGCCGTCCTTTAGTATTCATTTACAAACCTGTGCACCACACATGGATAATAACTGACCACAAACAGAAAATAGAGCTGACTTGCGACATTTTTTATACGTTAATCTCTTGTGTCTTGCTGTTTTTTGAACAGTAAAAATGTTGGCTAAAAGTGTGTTGTATTACTGAACATGTATCGATTAAAATATTACTGAAAGTTGATTAGTAATGCCTTACACTACTGCGTTACAGCAAAAAGTAATTTATTAAAGTAATGTATTACTTTTGTAACGTGTTACTCCATTGCCCATCATTCCTCACTCCTGGGATTGATCATACACACCTGCACCTCCTCACCACACACACATACTGATCACACACACACACACACACACGAAAGCAAAACTTGTTTCTGAGCATTCTTTCCCGTGTTTGTTTTGTCCATTGTTACTGTGGACTGCTGACCTGGATTCCGATTGTTTGCTGCCTGCCCCGAAATCTGTCTGTATACCTCGACCTTGTTTCTGTCTTGTCTCCATTGCTCTGTTTGCCGATATTAGACCCTGTCTGTCCGACCTCTCTGATAAATAATCTGCATATGGATCTGAACGCCTCCATCTTGTTCGTCACTCTTACACACTCAAACATCTGCAGCTCTGAACGCATTTCAGTGCGCCAATATTTTAATCAGAGTCTCCTTGGAAGTCATGCACCATTACAATAAGAGTCCCAACACGATGACATGTGTTTTAAATGTAACATGAACTATTGCAGGGAAAATTCATAATTCATCGACTTTTACATGTTTTTTTTCATTCTCACGGGGCATATATGGATTATTGTTGGGCCACTTCTCATTGCTTTGGGAGTTCTCCCAAAAAAACTCATTCTACTTCTCTTAAATCTTATAGAGAAAAACACAAAAATGAAAGCGTCATTTAATGAAACACAATATGTTAATGGAACTTGTTTTGTATTGAATTATTCAATGGCATTGTATTTTGATTGTGTGTCTGTAAGTGTTTCCATAACATTTACCCAAGCAGACAGCTCTGACCACATGTATTTCCAAGCTGTTTATTAACTTTGGGCCACGGCACTGCACATATTCAGTCAAGGAGGGAATGTGAAGGGAGTGGGGGTTGGGGAGGGGGCATCAATAAGATAGACATGTGTTTCTAATCCATGGCTGTTGTCCGGCGTGCCAACTCCTGCTGGGCTCCCACAGACCTCTAGTTTTCACTGTGGGTGGCAGGCATTCCTGAAGCCACACCAGAGTTTCCCACCCTCAATCCAATGATGGCCCTCGAGTTCACAGATTTCTCCGTTACTTCACTCATTCCTGCCATCCTTTCACTCCTGATGACGAACAAACACTACAAACAAACAAGCTGTAGGGCACTGTTATATCCGTTTTTGGTAACACTTCATTTTACGGTTACACCTATTAGTTGCTTATTAGCATGCATATTACTAAAATTAGAAATTTATTAGTGCTAATTAAGAACATATATATGGATTAATCTACATGACCTTATTCTACCTCCCTAATCCTACCTAATACCTAAACCTAACAACTAGCTTTTAACTATTAATAAGCAGCAAATTAAGAAATTATTCAGGAAAAAGTCATTGTTAACAGTTAAAAAAGTGTTGCAATTACATTTTTGTTTTGTTGTTATTTGTTTGTTTTTTATTTTTAATTTTTAAATTAATAAATAAATTAATACAATTTGGCTCACCTGTTGAATTCAAAAACTTTAACAATTTCACAATAAAAATAAATCTATAAATAAATAGTTGGCTTATTAGTTGAATTTACAAAAAAAAAATAAAAAATTTAATACTGTAATAATAATATTAATAATCCTATATAATTAGTTTTATTTTGTTTTTCCATGAATTCTGTGTTGTCTGTTTTAATTTTTCTTGATTATGTGTTTTATATTTAATTAAAAATGAACAAACATGGTAATCAAAAATCAAAAGGTCCAAACTAAGGTTTCCTTAACCTCTTTTTTTTTTCTCTGTGCATACAGTATATAATGACAATCTTTATCAAACGGTGAGATGCTCATGAAGTGAACTCTCCGAGTAGCACTGGAAATGAAGTACTCATGTACTCTCACTGGAAGTGAGATGGCAGATGCTGAAAAACAAAATGCAGTCGACAAAGCTTTTAGAAATGTATTTCTCGATCATGATTCCGCATCACATACAGCCCCACAGCGAAGGTGCACCAAAACTATCCGCATTTGTGTTAGACAGGCTATTCTTACTCAAAGATGATGATTTAACTGTAAGACTGGTTTGACACGGACGGCCTTGAAAACAACATGTGTACAAGCGCAACACATTGACGTCCCTGTTCTAAAACACGCAGAGAGGAAAGAAAGAATGGTGTTTACCAACAGGAAGAGCACTGTTTGCCCTGGAACGGTGTGCACTGAGTGGGTAGGAGGAGCGTGTGACCCTGACAAAGCTGGTGTCTACACATCGCCCACGCTCTAATAGCAGCCTACCGCAGAGATCCGTTACACTGCCAGCTTGGCACAGTGGCTTTAAGGTCCAGGAACGACCGAGTGCTCCGGTTTTACATTCAGCCACCGCTGTATGATACATATAGAGAGAAAACTGAGAAAAACACAGCCTGCAGTTGAGCGCTGCTGTGAGGTGAGCCCACACAGGCTCGGTGAGACATGAGAATTCACTGAACGCAACAACACCACAACCCTGGTATTATACATGTGGGGCGTTTGTTTGCGAGATGGGAAGGCCGGCCTTTCCGTGGAGCCACGGGCACCAAGCCTTATCCTGGAGTTTTACACACAGAAAATCTCCTGCATTATACAATACAGAGCTCCTACAGTACATTAAGAAACATCCCATATACGTCATTTCAATTCCCCGTAGAAACCTTGCTCGCTGTGCAGAGACACACATTCGTGGTAGAAGATGGTTTGAGCACAGAATGAAATTCTGGCTTCTCGTTGCTCACCCACCTCCAACCAAAGCTATCTCTAGTAACATTTCAAACAGACATGGAAACAATTCACTCATGTTACACTGTAATAAAAAACAAATAAAAAAAATTCATGATTTTGAAACAAAATTAATGTTAAAATACTACAATAAAAATTTAACTAAACAATACTTGCAATTTTATTGTGAAATACTATAACAATAATTCTGTAAAATCATGAATTTATAATTTATGGTGAAAATATGACAACAAGTGTATGGTTACAGTAAAATATTGTTACAATTTGCAAGGAAGGTTGTATAATATTTACGAAAGCTTGTATTATCATTATATTTATTTTAAATTTGAATAGATTTTTATTGTTTGTTATGAAGTTATGTGCATATGATCAAAACAATTCTTTTTATGTTTTTGAAAGAGGTCTTTTACGCTAACTTATTGGTTAAAAATACAGTAAAACAGTAATATTGTGCACAAATTTTAAATTTTAAAATCATATGCATGATCCAGCCTCACCTACAGAAGCAGTGAGTATAATGTCTTTTAATGAATCTTTGCAAATCTCCCTCCCTAATAATGTACTAATTAGCAAGTTTCATTATGAATATTGCTAAAAAAGAGAGCGACTAGGAAAAGAGGGGCGGGGTCAGCGGAGCTCGTGAAGATTTAAAGGGGAAGTACACAGAACAGAGTGATTTCTAAAGAGCTGTTTTTGACAGGGGAAAATTAGCGTTTTTTACACTATCTTTGAGAAATTTTAACACAAACTATATTACAAACTTTCCATTAAGACCCTAAAGAATCATATTAACTTGTGGAAAATTGGCTTTGTATGACTCCTTTAAAATAAGCTTCATTGCTTAACTCCAATTAATTAACATGAGCATTAAATTAAATTAACTAAGAATGAGCATTTATTAATGCATTATTATGAGTTGTGTTTGTTAACATTAGTTAATGCACTGTGAAATAACATGAACTAACAACAAATAATCGTATTTTTATGAACTACCGTTAACAAAGATGGATAAATACTTAAACAAATGTATTGTTAATTGTTTGTTCATGTTAGTTGACACCTTATTGTAAAGTGTTGTAAAGTCCCATTATGTAAAAAAAAATGCATAATAGGACACTTGAGGTATAAGGACAGCCTGCATTATTTTCTATCAGGTTACAAATGTATTGCATGCATTCTTTTTTAACCTTCCTGCTAACACTAATAGTACTGACAACAAATAAAATGTGAAACAAGCTCTTTCCAGTATGATGCCCTGATCTCAGATCAGTGCTGGGAGAGCAGTTTACTCTGAGCACTGGTTTGTTTGTTTAGGCTAAAGCGGGTAAATATGACTAGCCTGTTTGACATCTCCCCGCAGTGGAAAGAGAACAGGAGGAAAGAGACAATTCAGGGAGACAGACAGCGAGAGAGAGAAGCGCACTGAGTAGAATACAAACATTGCATAATCAGCTTAGCCTCCCCACTTCCTGCCTTTTAATGGGCCTGTCTGACTTTGGTTTGGTGGATGCTGCTCTGCACAGTCTGTCCTGAGAGCAGGTCACCGGAGAGAGAGAGAGGGAGACAGACTATTGTCTCGCTTCTCTAATAAAACATTGCAGAATGCAAGGTCAGGAGCCAGTTCACCGCATGCTCGTTTAAAGGTTGAAGTTCATGTTTCATTTAGAAGGAATGTACTCACCGCATGAAAACAGAAAAAAAAAACATTAAGTTGTTTCTCTGTGAGGTGAATTCACAAAGCAGTTGCGCCACTTTCGTAAACGTAACCACTCTAGTATTTAGGTTAGCATTTATCTTTACCAGAAACACTTTCTGTGCAAATAGTATCTCAATGGAGAGATACTGCAGGCTAAATGTTCACTTGACAGAAATGTAACAATTGAATTTGATAATAAAAGAATTATATATTTATTATATATTATTTTTAGTGCTGTAAAGTGATTTATCACATCCAAAATTATTTTTTGTTTAAATAATATATGTGCATACTGTGAATATTTATCATGCACAGTGGGTACGGAAAGTATTCAGACCTCCTTAAATTTTTCATTCTTTGTTATATTGTAGCCATTTGCTAAAGTTAATTTTTTCCCCCTCATAAATGTACAAAATAACAGCTAAAATAACGAAGGAGTGGCTTCACAACAACTCCATTACTGTTCCTGAATGGCCAGAGCCCTGACTTCTGACTGAGCATCTCTGGAGAGACCTAACGTTTGCCATCCAACCTGACAGAACTGGAGAGGATCTGAAAGGAGGAATGGCAGAGGATCCCCAAATCCAGGTGTGAAAAACTTGTTGCAACTTTCCCAAAAAGACTCAAAAGGGTGCTTCTACGAAATACATGTCTGAATACTTAGGACCATGTGATATTTCAGTTTTTCTTTTTTTAATAAATCTGCAAAAATATCAACAATTCAGTTTTTTTTTGGTCAATATGGGGTGCTGTGTGTACATTAATGAGGAAAAAAATTTGCTTAAATGATTTTAGCAAATGGCTGCAATATTATAAAGAGTGAAAAATTTAAAGGGGTCTGTATACTTTCCATACCAACTGCATATAGACACACATATGCAGCATATATTTTGAAAATATATACAAATCATACATAAATATATAAACGCAACATATGTTTCCTAAATGTATATATTTATGTGTGTGTGTTTATGATAATAAATAAACAATACATGCATTTATAATGTAAACAAACATTTTGGATGCAATTAAAAGTTACATTTTATTAGTAACAGAAATCTTATTGACAATTTGTATTAATTTAAACTAAAAGTGAAACATTTCTTGCAATCATTTTACTATTTCGGGGTTATTTATATCTAGTTTTTCTGTGCACGCGCAAAAGTCTCTCTTGCACATGTAAGTGTTTTGCAAACATCTCAGGGGTTTTTTAGACTTCAGACGCATTGTAAAATTAGTCTCGTAATAGATTTATTCACAAAAGTCAGCACTATTTGCCTGCAGCAATTAACTATTAGCACTCTTGGAAAGCAGGTGGTACACAGAACTTAGTTGAAAAAAGATGCTTATGTGGCAGTAATTTATGGGATGATACACACAGACAGCACAGGCAGATAACCCACTCCCCCGTGTTTGCTGGTTAAAAACTCAGGAAAATGTTTCCCTCATTTCAGGTAATTGAAAAGCATTTGCTTGCGTTTCTGCCCATGAGTGTGTGTGTGTATGAAATCAAATCTGTCTGATTTGGATATGCATGACTCATCCCAGCAGCCCTAATGAACGCTTGATAAAGAAGAAGAAGGAAAAAAAATACATGCAATATTGCTTCCTAATGGGCTCTCCGCTGAAATCACTAGCCCACCGTGGGGCTGACTGCTGTCCTCTCTCGGGTCAGAGGCAGACAGAGCTATTAGAGAACGCCCCAGATCAGATAGATTTCACTGAAAGATCATTTCTCCCCCTCATTAGAATTCTATCTTATGTAAACGAGATTATCTGGGCCCGGCTTTGTTTGTGTCAGAACAGCGCTAAATCAATCACGACACCGTCGAGGACGAACAAAGCACGAATAAATCAAAATATAATGTGGTTTAGAAAATTTGGTTTGGGGGATTCTCCACATAGCGCTGGTGTGAAATGACAGAGGCCTGGCGCACTTGCCGCACTTTGAAGACCCACTGGGCATGTAACCTTATTTTACTGATGATATTAGCTACAGATTTATTAGTTTGTTAAGGACTGGGCATCCGATTTGGTGTTCACATTGGCACACAGCTCTCTGACTGATGGTCAAGCTGTTCACATGTTGATATCACGCTAGAAAGCTTCATCCAAACGCAGGTAATCTGACGCTAATTCTACTGTCACTTCATATTGTGATGAAAGTCAATTGTTTACTCAGTATTAATGGAGAACATTCCTTTTATTCCGACTACGTGCATATTTTTACGCACTTTATACGCAAGGCAAGGAAACGCGAGCATGTGAATAATACTTTCACATCCAAGTAAGTGTAAAATATGAATAATTTGCACTCTGTTAAGCCATAAGCAACAAGCCAAGACCTTTATAGCAGCTCCACTGAAGATATTATTTTCACACCTCAACCACTAACACATATTCAAGCTGTTTTCCAAAACACCTGATCCCTTTTCCACACCTGCGCTTGGAGACCCGGTAACCAGGTGCACACGTGTGCATGTGTATGTGTGTGACAGAGAACGAGAATCATTTTCCACATGGATCTAATGTCAGCAACATAACCATAATAGATTGTGATTGTGTGGGTCAAAGGGCAAAACTGGGCCAAATAGGGCATTTGGGCATAAATGTGTAAAAAGGAATATGAAAAATGTTAGATTTAGCACTATTTCTATTTCTGTCAAATGATTTATCGAATCCAGAATAAACGTTTTTGTTTCCATAATATATGTGTGTATACTGTGTGTATTTATTTTGTATATATAAATACAAACACATGTATAAATATATATTTGATAAATATTTTTTGTTTATATATTACATATATTTAGATTTAATTTAAAATCTATATATATATATATACACATGCATATACGTGTAAATATTTAAATATATACACTGTATGCGTGTGTATTTGGATATACATAATAAATATATACAGTACACATACATATTATTATGTAAACAAAAACTTTTATTTTGGATGCAATTAATCGCGAATAATCATTTGAAAGGAGTTTTTTATATGCTGACAATATAATTTGACAATTATGTTTGCAAATAAACAAATAAATGGAAAATAAATAAATGTCAAAAGAAAAAATAAATAAATAGGGCTGCATGATAATTAAAAATAAAAAAAAGCATGTCTGGTTTTATATGTAGGCGGAATATTCACATTTTGAGCGAATGCTTTGCTGTTTTACACATCGATAAATCCAGACGGTGACAAAAGAGTAAACTTCTCCCTGGCCCTCTTAGCAGAATAAAAAAAAAACCCTGTTATCAGATTCTGAATAAATTAGACACCAAAAGCGAGCAAAGCGTCAATAACAGAATGCTCCCATCTTGCTATGATCAATAAAGCTGTCAATGCAAGTTTACACAGTATCATGAGACTTGCAGTTCAGCACGAGCTCACTGAATATCAAATCACTGCAGACATAATCAGCATTTTTTACTCTAGTAATTGTGTGGCTCATATATAAATATATATCTATATGTACTGTACACACAGTGAGTTCATTAAGTATTTGATCACCCTGTGATTTTGCAAGTTCTCTTAGTTATAAATCACGGAGGGGTCTACAATTTTCAGCATACTGTAGGTGCATTTCCACTATTAGAGACAGAATCTAAAAATATAATTGTATGATTTTTTTAACAATTTATTGGGGAATTACTGTGTCAAATAATTAAATTTTTAATATTTAGTACATTTTTTAACAATTACAGAGCTCAAACGGTTCCTGTAGTTCTTCACCATTGTCATTGTCATGTTGGAAGACACCATCTTTAATCCTCTGACTGAGGGAAGGAGGTTTTTGCCCAATATGTCACAATACATGGCGCTGTGCATCCTCTCCTCAATACAGTGCAGTCGTCCCGTCCCCTGTGCACAAAAACACCCCCAGAGCATGCCTCCAGCCCCATGCTTCACTGTAGGTATGGTATTATTGGGATGATACTCATCATTCTTCTTCCTTGACCAGCTCCTCCCGTGTAGTTCTGGGCTGAATCTTCACCATTCTTAGCATCATTAATACCCCACGAGGAGAGATCCTCCGTGGAGCCCCAGTCCGAGGGACACTGACAGTCATCATTAGCCTCTTCTATTTTCAGACAATTGCTCCAACAGTTGTTCTTTTTTCACCAAGTAGCTTGGCAATTGCCCCGTAACCCTTTCAAGCTTTGTGAAGGTCTACAATTTTGTCTCTTGTGTCTTTTGGCAGCTCTTTGCTTTTGCCCATGTTGCTACTCAGACTTTGGCTGATTGTGGGGTGCACAGGTATCTTTATGACAGCTAACGACCTCAAACAGGTGCTACTAATTTAGAATCATGAGCAGAGTGTAGCTGGACTATTTAAAATCAAAATAACTGGTCTTTGAGGGTCAGAAATCTGGCTGAAGCAAATGATCAAATACTTATTATTATTATACAGTAATAATAAATTGTTAAAAAATCATACAATGTGATTTCCGGATTGTCTCTCATAGTGGAAATGTACCTATGCTGAAATTTGTAGACCCCTCCATGATCTCGAAGTAGGAGAACTTGCAAAATCACAGGGCAATCAAATACTTATTGACCTCACTGTATGTAAACAAATGTGAATTATTTACTATGTCAGCTCATGTTTAGGACCCAGCGTTATTTTCTCTCGCTCAAAACCATGACAAAAATTTTAATGCACATGCTGGCATGATGAGGCACTGGAGGAATCATGAGGGCCTGTAGTATTTCCTGTATCCGAGGTTATGGGCGTCATGTTTGCATGTTTATGAGCATTGTAAAAGCCATCCATCTGACTTAGTGTTCAGCTCTGCAGAGTGTGGGGTTTTCACACTGCCCTCCACCACATTAACAACTGCCATTCTGCCAAATCTAAACACCTTTTGTATGCTAAGATGACTGTTGCGTCCCGGCAGAGACAAATAAACAGGCTCATGCTTATTTAAAGGTTATGTGAAAATGAAAGAAAAGAGAGTTTTGGAGAAGTGAAGAGCAGAGAACGTCTCGGTTATGTATGTAACCCTCGTTCCCGGAAGGAGGGATTGGAGACATTAAGTCATTGACTGACGTCATTGGGGTCCCGCCTGGAAGACCGGGGAGACAGGGCCAGCCCAAAGGGGAGGACCTTGTACTGATACGCCTGCACCCTCGAAAGCAAAATGAAGAAACGGTCTGTGTTCGAGACAAGATCGAGACGTGAACGTATGCGTCCTTCAGGTCGATGGCTGCAAACCTGGTGACGAACACAAGAGAGGATCTCGATGATGGGACCGATTTAGGATCCGAAGGTCCTAAATCATCTTGCCCTGGTTTCGCGCCAGGGCAAGATGTGCTTCTGGATTGCCGAGAACTGCTGGGCGAAGTTCGTGACAGTGTTGCCGAAGAGGCCGGCCTTTGGAGACGGGTGCGTCGAGAAAGCGGACTTTGTCGGCATCACTAATCTGCGCCAGATTCATCCAGAGATGGCGTTCCTGGACCACCATGGTGGACGTCACCTGACCGAAGGCCAGCCCCGTGACCTTTGTCTCCCAGAGGGTGAAGTTGGTCGCAGTGCGCAGTTACTGCATCAACCTCCGGTCAGAACTACCCTTGTGCAGTTCTTTCAGCGCCAGGATGGCCATGGCGTGCAGGGCTGAAGCGTCCCGGCCCGCAGCACTGTAAGCCTTACCATTGAGAGCTTACAGGCTTTGGACAGGAGACGCGAAAGGTGCACCGCAATCGCACGCTCTGCCTGGCGGACCTCCAAATACCTCCTGCCTGCTCCGCTATCGAGGGTAGTGAGGAGGGAGGAGCTCAACCATGCCCCCTAGATGTATACGGTGCCTTCTATGATTTGGTAATCCTGCTTTAATTATTTATTTATTCATTGGATCCAATAAATGCAGCTTTTGTGATTTCTTTAAAAAGACATAAAACTAAATCTTTAAACATTTGAATTGTACTGTCTAAATAATTAAATAATTCTAAAAATATAAATAAGATAAGCTAAATATACAACAATTTCATTATTTAAGCAAAAAAAGAATTCCCCCTTAATTTTTATTGAAAAGATAATTTTGTTACTGAGATTGTCACCATATTTTCAGAACTATTTAACACAAAGCATGAGCAAAAATAATAGCAATGCATGCCTTAGCAAGCAGCACTAAATATAGAGAGTGAGAGAACACATACAGTAAAAAAGAAGAAAGAAAGGAGACAGAGAGAAAGAGGCACACAAAGAATGTGAGAGAACCATATGCGCCAGCGCCCATTATGTTCGCCAGTAAGTCCAGGGAAAATAAACAGCTTCATTAGCACGTCCTTTATAGAATTTCTCCTTCTCTCTCTCCCACACGTAGCGTGTGAGAGCCTTGTCTGAAGCACAAACTATCCAAACATAAGTAGTCAGTCAAAAGCCAGCTCAGCCACAATAATAAATTAAATATATTACTAAAAAATATTTATATATATATATATATATTCTGAATTTTTAAATAGGCCTCTTCTTTAGTGATTTCTGGCCTCTCCCCTGACACACATGCCCCATTCAACTTTGCAAGCAAACAAATCCTCAGAGAGTGTATCACTCCGTGGCAGCTTGATTTCCCAGTCTTACAGGCATTAGTGAGTCGAGTGGAACCAAATTTGATGGGTCTCCCCAATGTCGCACACACACATCAGCCTGGCCTCTCACACACACTGACAGGCCCTATAATTTACCCTCCCCTTCCATCAGCACAGACAGTGGGGTGTAAGTACTCTCTCTCTCACAGTCTCACTGTCAGTGGGCTTGTAAGTACTTCAGTGCAGGCCCATTTTCCCTCAGTCTCAGTTAACACACACACAGCAATTTAACAAGTCACTTTACTGATCAGTCTGCGGGAAAACATACATGACCTGGCCAACAATCTGTCTGTCTTTTCCAGGATAAAAAAAATTAAATACTTATTTGGCATGTTGAAAAATAAAATAAAATAAAATAAAATAAAATAAAATAAAATAAAATAAAATAAAATAAAATAAAATAAAATAAAATAAAATTTAATTACAATAATTGTTAACATTATTTACAAAAGTAACTACAGGCCAAAATTAGTTAAATAAGATGTAATGCTTGTTATATTCCTCATTTGTGAGTCACTTTGCATAAAAATAAAACATCTGCTAAATTAATTAATATATATTTAAAATAAATGCAAGAAAATGCTAAATAATATACCATCTTTTTTTTTCAATACGTGGACAATTCCAAGACCTTCGCTAGCAAACGATCCTGAATTGTGATGCCAAAGGCAGCAGACAGGGAAGAAAAGTAAGGCCTTTTGAAACAGAATTGGTGAAATGTTTACTATGCTACACTGAAATATTACTGACATAAAAGTGGCTTCTATATTTATATTGTCACAATACACAGCTGCTTTTGAAGATCCATCAACTGAAAAAAAAAGGAAGAAAAGGAGAGAAAGAAACAGCTTTTGTTGTAGTTACAACATCTACCAGCAGGGGCTCACAGGGCCAAACTAATCAACCAGATCCCCTTGCTACATATATCCAATCAGTTATTTTTCAGTTTTGTGTAAAGTAGTGCTTCTTTCTTGTGTCACAGCAAATATGAAATATTTGCCTATATCTAAACCTTCTTCTCCTTACCTCCAATTACCATCAGCTAAAACATTCCTGAATGAATGCATACAGTATGTGTGTGTAGTATCCCACACCATTAAGACTTCCCTCAGGCCACTTTGCTCATGAATAGGTTGAGACAGAGAGAAGAAGGGAGGGAGAAAAAAAAAGAAACGGATTAAGGTTGAGATCAGGATGCTGGCCAAATTGCCTGAAACGCACTCCAAGATCTGACATAGCCCACAGGCTTGAGCTGGGCATGTAGAAAAGATCAGCAGAATGGAAGGAGCACTGAACGTCCCATGACAGGGAGCTCGTGCGTGATGGAGGGGTCACGGCGTTACACGCTCGTCATCATTATCTACCCCAGCATCAGCATGTTGCCTAAGAGCCTGTGTAATTATGAGAGCATGCAGGCCTGATGGCCCCGCCGTGGCCTGTTAGAAAAGCCTGAGTAAGCTGGATCAGGACAACTTGCAAAGGAGCAAACACACACCTACAGCAGATGGAGACAAGAAGAGAACGATAGAACAAGTGATAGCAAGCGCTTCATGAAAGTCATGCAGGTCTGGAACATCTTATAAGAGGTATGAGTAAAGGATGAAAGAGCTTTTATTTTAGGGTGCACTGTCCCTTTAAGACACAAACAAGGAGGTTATTCCTTTCTTCTTGCTATTGAATAAAAGCAGATTTGATCTCGTTTATGTCTGATGTTTTAATAACCCTAAACCTGTTTGAGAGAATCTACAGTTCACAGAAAGTTTCGAGAGGAACCACTCGTGCAAAACACAGTTATTCCACCGACTCGTGTGATCCATTTACAACATCGTAAGCACAGAGAGAGAGAGAGATAGAAAGATGGAAAAGAGGAGAGGAGGGCGAGATAATCGATGAGGCGCTATTTTGGAGCTTTAAACCTGGATATCAATACATGCATGGCTCCTTTTCAAGGCTGAATGCATTATCAGACGGCTGGCTAAGACTCTAGCAATATTCCTGACTTTAGAGAGCACAATATCACCTCGTTTTCACTCTCCGCCTTTCATTTCTCAGAAGAAGCTTTTTCAAAATGGCTTTTTAGAGGGATATGTTACCCCAAAATGAAATTCCAGTCAATTTACTCTCACTTGTGTTGCCCCAAACTTGTACGCCTTTCAGGGAACACAAAAAGAGACAATGTTAACACTGTTATTTTTTTTATATATATACATATATAATGGATGGGGACCACTATATAAAGCAATTTTGTCATCATTAACTCACGTTGTTCCAAACTTGTATTCTTTCTTATGATGAACACAAAAGAAGATATTCTGAAGAGCCAAACAGTTGTTGGTCCCTACTGATTTCCTTAGTAGGAAAGGAGATACTATAGAAGTCAATGGGTAATATTAACTATATTATTTTATGTTCAACATAAGAAACAAACACATGCAGGTATGGAATGATATGTTGGTGAGTAAGATGACACAATTTTCATTTTTAGGTGAACTATTCCTTTAAGTCTTTACTTGGTGTGTTAGTAAGGGACATAGCAGTATCTAATGTCAATTGTGATTGAGTCCTTCTTTTGAGTAGAGTCTTTTTGAAGTCATTCTTGACTTCTGAATTTCTTCTTTTGCGTTTCAAGGAAGATAGTAAGTCATATGAGTTTTATTAGTACAGTAAGTAATGACTGTGTTTCCTTAAGCATCAATCTGTAATTTGTTTATCCATACCATGTTCGACATACATAGGTTTCGGTAAGATTTTTTCCATAATTTTTTTTAGACCAGTGAAATTTCAATGTGGATGTGGCCAGGGAAACGCTTCAGAGATAGAAAACAAGTGAGCGAAAAAAAAAATGCTCATGGCTTGTCGCGGTCGCAGCTGGCTGATAGTAACAACTCAGATTTACATAGGAGACATTTTTAACGCTTGTCGCTTTATCATGTCGCACCGGGTTAAGACACGGTGTAAAGGTAACAACAAAACTGAGTTGGCCAGGAGTCTGTTAGTAAAGAGAGAGGAGACTTTAAAAGAGAGGGAGAGAGAGAGAGAGTGGTATAGATGAAGTCATCCATCATTCCTCTGTCTTTGGGTCTGACACCGAGCCGCACGCTACACCCCACAAATCACACAGCAACTGCCAGAGTTGCAGGCTGCCCTCTCCAATCTCTCTCTTCCTATTCTCTCTCTCTGTCTTGTCAGTTGCTCTTACACCCCCCCAAGCCCTCTGCCAATGCTTCCCTCAAACAGAAAACTGCATCCAACAGGAATCTCTCTCTCTCATCCACCATAACCTCTCCTGCTCTGTTTCTGTTGCCTTTGCTCATCTTTTCTCTCTCTGAGGAAAAAAGAAGAAGCTCCGCAACAGCCGGGGAACGAACACCAAGCACATTACTAAGAAAAAAAACCCTGAGCTTTGCAAAACTACACCATTAAATAACACGGTTTGTTTGGTTGTGCGTCTGTCATTGTTAAAGGCGACAGAATTTACTTTCTTAATAAATGTCTGCTTTTTTAAGCATGATTGCTAAGGGTTTGTTAGTTTAAGGGAATGTTCCGAGTTCAGTACTAGTTTAGCTGAATCAGCATAATAAAGTAATATTGAATTATACCACATTATATACTTTAAAAATAGAAAATAGAATTACTGTCTTTACACGCACTTATAGCGGAAGTGAATGGACCGATTTTTGGGGGATATAAAGCAGAAACTGGAAGGTTTTCCTTTTACAAAAGCACTTACATGAATCCCATCTGCTAAAACTTGTACTATGTGAGCTATTTAAATCATTTTTTTTACATTTGTTTTATTGTTTATGATATTATGTTTTCATGGCAACAAAGTTGGATTGGATCTCAAAATCGTGTTAACATTCATACGGTTTATGTCTTGTGGCTATACTAATATTGTTATATTATATCACTTACACTGCCATTCAGAAGTTTTGGATCAGTTTTTTTATTGTGTTTTTTATAGTGTTTTTATGCTCATCAATGCTGAATCTATTCGATCAAAAATACAGAAAAAAACTATACTTTTGTGAAATATTAGTGCAGTTTAAAATAACAGTTTTATATGCTTTTTTTTTCTGTGAAGCAAAGCTTAATATTTAGCATCAATACTCATTACATCATGTTACATGATCCTTCAGAGATCTAACATCCTGTTTTGTAAGTCAGTCATTTTTTTAAAGAAACTAATACTTTTAATACTTTTTTTAAGCAAGGACATGCTAACGTGGATAAAAAACATTTATAATGTTCCTTGTCTGTTTGATTATATCATAAATTGATCTTTACCTCAAATCTATGCCATATGTACATGTACAAACTACTAATACATATATGTACAACATTACTTTGGTGTAAAGCTGCTTTGCAATGATATGTATCATGAAAAGCGCCATACAAATAAATTTGAATTGAAATTGAATTAAAAAAATAATTATAGTAAAGAATTATATTCTTAGAAAAGACTATTTTGAATAAATGCTGTCCTTTTATTTATTTTTTTACTCATCAGAGAATTAAAGCAAAAATATTACAGGTTCCAAAAAAAACAAAAACACACTGATAATAAATCAACATATTAGAATGATTTGTGAAGGATCATGTGACACTGTAGACTAGAGTAATGGCTACAGGAAATTCAGGGTATTCATTTTAAAATGTTAAACCAATATTGAAAAGAGCAATAACATTTCATAATATTACTGCCTTTTCTATATATTTTGATCAAATAAATACAGCTTTGCTGAGCATTAAAAAAATAAACAAATCTTACTCATTTGAATAGCAGTGTATATTGTTACTTGAATTTTTCCTTTTTTAGAAAAGGAGGGGTAAATAGAACTTGATTTTTCATCTAATTAGCAATATGCCACAAATACATCTATTAAGAATATAATTGGAATTTTCCTTTAAAGAAAAATCTATTAGCAAAATCTAATAGCACGTTTGGCCTTTGAAATGATTTTGGAACAAGGCCAAAAAATAGCGCCAACCAATAAGCTCACAGCCCACCTTTTCCAGTCCGATTTAATGCGTACAGATCAAATCAAGCCATTCCCTACATCATAACTCACTAATATTCTCTAATGTTTATGTCTGAAATACATCACGTAACGCAAGTTAAATACCTTCTAAATGTTGTGTACAGTATAAATGTTTGTCTCTGTATATGCAGTACATTCTGCTAACCTCAGGGAACTGTTTTCCTCAGGCACACCAGGCTTAAATTAAACCTTAATCAACCTATAAATCAGATCCTGTCATATGAAGTTGATGAGCAAAGTGGGGGGACGTGTGCTTCCTCACGTGAGAGCTTTGGATCACACTGAGCTTGGGGGTTTAGTGTACAGTATATCTAAATCTTGCTATAGTGAGCGATACAGGTGCAAATCGTAGCATATTTATTATTTAAAATGACAGTTCATCAAAAATGAGATTTCCGTCATTATTTACTCCCAAAAACATATGGCTTTGGAACAACAAGAGAGGGAGTAAGTAATGACAGAACTGTCATTTTTGGCTGAACTATTCCTTTAATATACAGCTATATAGAGAGGGACTTCACGGCAATGAGATTTGGCTGTGGACAGAGCTGTGGAAATAGACAACAAAATGTCAAGTTGATTGTCACTTTATAGCTTTGCACCTGGTTAGGACGCAATATTGTTAGAAGACACCATGCTGTTGACACTTGCCTGGCACTCCTGGTGGGGTTTTGAGGAACTTTCCGTTGAAATGTTGAATCACCACGTCACATTTCTCGGTGGACTCCATTCTGTGACAGAAAGAAAGGCGAAGAGAAACACACAGCATGAGGCAATCCGAATTAAAGTCATCGGTCATGACTGCAGTGAAAACACATTGCAAACACATTCAGCTTCCTAAAACGTTACTTTGTGGCTAGTCCTTCAGCTACTTCAAATATTTTTGGCCCTGTGGACTTGTAGAAAATGAACTCTATTAAAGCACTTTTTTTATACTTCCAATAGTTTAATCGGTCTACTAACAATGTCCAACAGTGGATATACATTCACCACAGCCTCCACGAATGCAATTTCCACCATATTTAAAATAATGTGTTTTAATTTGGTTTGCTAACATCACGCCTTTGTAATGAAATAATTGACTCCTTTAGTAGGCTAATCTCATTTTATGCATAATAAATACACAGTTAAATAATATTTTCACACTTCTTATATTTTCAAAATATTTACATAATCATTTGAGAGCACTAAAATAAATACAGTAAATGAATAAATAAATATATAAATATTATTTAAGCTTATTGTTTATGCTTTAAACTATATAAAATAATTCACAATTTTATGCAGGATTTTGTTCAAGGGTAAACAAAATTTTACTTAATACATTTATGCATAAATCTAATTCTCTGGGACATTTAAGTTCCTGTAATTGAAGAAACATCCTTATATGTTAATTTAGAGAATGAGAGGAAAGGGGAAGAGAGATCGTAAGAGAGAAAATAAAGAGCGGCAGGGGTGTTATATAGTGTTTGTTTCGGGCTGCTGGGAGTCTTGATTTAGTCTGTGCTCTCTGGAGTGGCTCCTCTCCTCTGTGCGGCCCCATTCAGCTCTGTTCACCCAATCATGGCTGAACGGCTAATTGCCTGGCTGGCACACTCGTACACACACACACACACACGCACACACACAGCCTCTGCAGGGATCTCTTACACAGCCAGTGACCCTGAAAACCAGCCAACCCACCCCACACGCGCCACACAAGAGAGGGGGAGAAAAGCAGAAAAAGAAAGAAACGAAGTGCCCTCCTAAACAAATGCTCCGGCTTAGTCTTGCATGGGCCAGAGAGACTGTCGGGTGACAAGGTTACCTGGCAAAGCCGACCCCTCGGCTGACCCCGTTGGCATCCCGGAGTATCCGTGTGGAGATGACATGTCCGAAGGGCTTCAGCATGTTCTCCAGCTCTTGTTCATCCATTGAAACGGGGAGGTTGGAGATGTACAAGTTAGTGGGATCCTGCTCCTGTTGCTGTGAAGCGAACACACAGTCAGACATAAGAAACGTCAATCAGCATGTAGTCACACATATTCAGACTTCAAATGCATCTGCATAAACTTTTAGATGGGACGTGGCCTTCTGAGTCATATAGAAACTGACCAGGAGTGAGCAAGACTCATGTACAGGTGAGGATACCTTGTTTCCAAATTGTCTCGGACAAAACTTTCTGAGATTACAACCGTCCTAGGGGTGTTTTTTGGTTTGATTTTTCATGCTGCTTTTGCGATTGGTGACACGAGGAACCCAGGATGGAGAGGAGACTGAAAGAGTGAGTTGTTAAAGCTGAAAGCTGTGTAAATGAAGACTACGAAACGCTGGAGGGCCTTAGCTGGGTACACTTACGCACTGGTGGAATCCATTGTTGTGCTGATGGCCTCTTCTGGAGACACTGTTAGGGCTGGCTAATGGGGGTCTGAGAGGATAGCGAAACGATAGACACTGTGTGCCGCTTGTTGAAGGGGTTTAGATGTGTGTGTGAGTGTGTGTGTGTGTGCGCACAGACCACAATGAGCAGCATTAAAGCACTTGCACACTAAGAGAACATTCTGCATTGGTCTCTTTGAAGCCCAAAATGCACAAGAGTACACTGAGGAAGAGGAAAAGAGTACACTGAAAAGACACTAAAAAAAAAAAAATCCATGTTTGTCTTCTACAATGAAGAAATTTTATTTTATACACATGTTTATAAAATCTCTAAAAATAATTTAATACAATAAAATAATGTTTGGTAACATTATGTGGTGAAAAGAACATTCTGGAACAAAAAATAATAATTTTCTGTTGTTGTATAAATTAGAAAATTAAAGTTTGAATTAAAAGAACACAAGTGTCTTGTATTTTATTACAAACTTTTCTTGTCTAGTTGATAAAAATCTATTTGACCCTTTTCAATCTGGTTTTCGCCCTCTCTATAGTACTGAAACTGCACTTGTAAAGGTAGTGAATGATCGACTGCTTTCTAGTGATTCTGGTTTCTTGTCCATACTACTGCTACTTGATCTCAGCTCTGCCTTCGATACTGTTTCCCATGATTTATTAATGTCTTGTCTCTCTGGTCTGGGTATCTCTAGTACTGCTCTCTCCTGGTTCTCATCCTATCTCTCAAATAGGCAATTCTACATTTCTGTTAATGATTTTCGATCACCCACTGTCCCCCTGAAGCGAGGTGTTCCCCAGGGATCTGTTCTTGGCCCACTATTATTTATACTTTACATAATGCCTCTTGGTCTGATCTTACAACGTCATGGTCTCAACTCTATTCCATTTGTAAACCTACTCCATCAGCCCAAATTGAAAAAAAATCTTTGCTTGTGTGGAGGACATTAAAGAATGGCTAAACGTAAATTTTCTGAAACTTAATATGGACAAAACTGAGATAATTTTCATTGGAACCCCAGCTCTCACCAGCAACATTTCGACCAGTTTCACCTGTGAGATTGCTGGCTCTCACATCAAAACATCTACTTCTGCCAGAAATTTAGGTGTAATCTTTGACTCCACACTTTCCTTTCAGTCTCACATTAAATCTGTTTCTAAATCCTCATTCTTTCATTTACGCCGTATTGCTCAACTACGTCCTTTTATCAATACAAAAGATGCTGAAACTGTCATCCATGCATTTGTTTCATCACACATTGATTACTGTAATGCCCTTTTCATTGGTCTACCTGCTAGCTCCATCTCCAGATTACAGTATATTCAAAACTCTGCAGCTAGAATACTCACTCATACCAAATGTTCTGCTCATATAAAACCAATCTTGAATGATCTTTATTGGCTTCCAGTTTCCTACCGTATAAAATTCAAAATTCTCCTCCTTGTTTTTAAATCCTTAAATGGCCTAGCTCCCTCTTATCTGTGCAATCTGCTTGTCCGCTACACTCCAACCCACTCTCTACGTTCCTCTGATTCTGGCCTTCATGCTATCCCTCTGTCCCGCCTCTCTTCAATGGGGGGCAGATCATTCAGTGTTACTGCACGTAAACTTTGGAACTCTCTACCATACTCACTCCGTTCTGTTAACAATATCTCAGATTTTAAATCTTTACTTAAAACTCATCTGTCTGAATGTTACACCTCTGAGTTGATACACTGACCGCTCTGTTTAATCTACTTGTCCTCGGAATGTGTCTCATGTCTTATTTTGTACTTCCAGATTGTTTGTACTTCACCTCTTGTACAGTATGTTGTTTTTTTTGTTGTTGTTTAATGTCTGAGTGAATTATCTTTTCTTTGTTACATTCATTGTAAAGTGTCCTTGAGCTCTGGAAAGGCGCTATATAAATAAAAATTATTATTATTTATTATTATTATTAAACTTGTAAAAAGAGTGATTTACTGTTACAATATATGTAGATATAATTTTATGTATTATATTATTTATAATAAGTATTTTTTGGCTGCAAATTAAGAATTAAATTGATCAAAATACACATTTATCAGGTTACAAATGATATCGGTTTCAAATAAATGCTATTCTTGTATTACAGTAAACATGTTTTTTGTTACTGTTCTTTTTTTACAGTACAATAAGTACAATTCTCAGCACAGTGGTCCATTTTTTGTGGCGGATTAAAGTTTCAGAGGCAGGGTGTAAATGTGATTGACAACGTGAGGTCATATTTATTTAAGAAAAAAACAATCTTCCCGATTCCAAAGGTTTTGAGAATATTTAAACAAACATGAACTAAACATTTTTAAGGTGTGCTATCAACTGCATTTGTCTGGGTTGTGAAATTCTAACAGAAACAGAGTGAGAGAAACAGAACAGAAAACAGAAAGTGTTGGTGGGCTAGCTAAGAATGATGGCGACCTGCTGGTGAGTTAAGGAGTTATCTGACATGTGTGACCGTGTGCAAATATTCCATTTGTGATGTGTGAGGCCCGACCCTGCAGGAGACCATCGCTCTTTTATTAAGTGAAAGTGATTAAAAGAGCAACTGTAGCTGCTTTATGATATCTCCTCACACACCAGATGTTCTCTACGCTCTCATTCACTGGCTGAGATCCAAACGGGTTATTGAACACCCCACGCAGGGCATTTCAAGTGGAAAAATCATCAAACGCTGCTTGTAAGGGTATCCTTTAATGGCCACTATATAAAACTGGATTTAATTAATTAATTAAAAAAATTATAATAAATAATAAAATGTCTTAAAATATTTAATCATGGAATGTGTAAACAAACAACTGCATATAAAGCCTTATTCAGAAGGTAATTGTTTTTCAGGGTGACATCCATAAAAGATGAATTTGTAAGGCTCCTCTTCGGCACAACTCATGCATTTGCAGGAATTTGTATGAAAGAGCACACTTATGTTTGTAACATTTAGATGCTCTGTAATTTCGTTCTTCCTTTTTGAAGATTAACACTTTGATTTAGTAAAGAATGCATTAAACTGATCAAAGGTAAACTTTCTATTTATCAACCAGTCATGAAAAATTTTATTTATAATGAAAATGACCAAATAAGCCAATTAGAATGATTTCTGAAGGGTTCATGTGACACAGTAGTGATGCTAAAAATTCAGCTTTGCATCACAGGAATTACTTAAAAAGTTCTTTCAAATAGTAACAGTATTTTACGCTGTTTTTACAGTGAATAAAAAAAGCTCTGTGGCATTAAAAAAAAAAATCACACTGAGCCAAAACTCGCTATTACAATGTAAAAAACAAACAAAAAAAACACCTATGACTAATAAAGAGTCCCTGTTAAAACTATTTTATTTTCTTCTGAAAATAAAAAATATTGACATTTTCATTCAAATTGTCAATAAAATGACAGATTAACACTATAGTACATGTTAAAAATGACCACACACCTCTATGTCTAATTAAGGTTTCTAAGTTCAATTCTAAAAATAACTTTCATCTGGAAATGCCTTTACTTTAAAGGCTACATGCTTCCCAGAGGGCGAGGGGTTAACATTTTAGATTGGACTCCACCCTCATTCTCATTCTCTCTGTAACAGTTATTTAATTGTGTTAGAGAGCCAAAGCCTCAGAAATACAAAAGAATAAGAGCTCAGTGAAAATATCTCATAAATGTGTCACTCTCGTCAAAGCTGAGAGCTGGGAAAGAGTGACAGGCAGCGGGATTACGTCTGCGATGTGGATGGGAAAATACATTTGGAATCTCAATATAAAGACGACGGGCTGATTTTCTAAAGGACGGATGTGGTGAGATGTATGAATGATTTATGAATATGAAATGAAAACACCGGCCCTTCCTTCAGGCCCCTGAACAAGACTGAAAACAGAGCTGGGTGTGTGTGTGTGTGCGAGGTATATACCTTCAAGTATCAGTATGCTTCCAGAATGATTCAGTGCGGAGCACAAGGGCATGTTTTTGTTCCTCGGATTTTGTTTTGAAACGTTAGATGAACATATGTATGTGGGTCTTCATCATAACCAGAGGACACAATGTCTCCAGCTCTTTTTCTCTCTTTGTAAGCTCTAATGCCTTTCACCTTACAGTATATGAAAAGTGGTCTAGGCCATGGAGAAGAGGGCTACTGAATTGATCAAATTATGCTTTTCAGAGACTGCCTTTGAAATTCAAAATGAGACCATTTAATAGGACAACAAATTAAATGCAGGGAAAGACATACCAGAAAAATGTGTCTATTCATTCAAGTTACTTAGTCAGTTATCAGTAACTCACCAGTGCGTCTGAGTACATATGAGCAACTCTTCACACACGTTGGTTTTTGTGATTTACGGGGACTCTCCATAGGCGTAATGGTGTTTATACTGTACAGACTGTATGTGATACTGCCCTACACTGACCCTACACCTAAACCTACCCCTTACAGGAAACTGTGCATTTTTAGATTTTCAAAAAAACACCAT
>JAUMHQ010000076.1:16466304-16477342 GCA_032361165.1 Enteromius paludinosus
ACAATGCAGAGTTATTTTCACAGCCACCTTTGCTCAGATATACCAAGGGTGCCAATATTAGTGGAGGGCACTGTATATAAAAACACAAACACATAATTGAAAATATATAAATATATTTAATATATAATCCTATTTTTCTTACAAATGCATGTATGTAATAATATACACAGTACACACATATACTGTATTATGTATGCTGCCTTCATGATCATTTTTATGTTTAAAATGGTAATTTTAATCATGAACATTAGAATGATAAGAAATCCTTGTAACCCCCACACTAACTTAAAGCAGTCTAATTGCAACAGCAACCACCGTACTACCATCATGGCAGTGTCTTTTCTTCCCTGGATGAGCACCACACATTTTCTTCAGAAAAGAATAAAAATCTAGTTTAACAGAGTAGCTTGATAAAAACACACACACACACACACACAAAACACATGAAAGCTAGGATCAGGCAATTCAGCTAAACTAGTGTGCTTCAAGGTTTCCTAACACTCAGGCTCGACATAAATTTGTCTGTGCGCGAGTGTGTGTGTGTTTGTGTGGAAGACCTGCCAGTCACCCAGCAGTAGGAATCTTTGCGACAGGTGCAGCTCAGACTCCCACAGCGTAATTCACGTCTGGGCTTAAGGTGTGATGGGGACTGGCAAACACGTACACACACACACACACACATACACATAGACTCTAATTACCAGCCTGACCTTGGTTAGGTTATTACGAGTACTTTCTACTGCAGGGAATGCTTTCCCCTGCAACTTTTCGGGCCAAATGAAAACATGAATGAGGAGACAACAGAGGTTATGTGAAGGAATGATAAGTCCGCTCACAGCAGACAGAAAGGGGAAACAATTTAACTTCAATTTGAAGTTGTTGCACTGGTTTATTCATTCGCGGTGTCCGTGAGGATGGAAAGGCCCTCTTCTTTAAGGAGCAATTATTCACCCTCATTTAGCGCTACCGGAACGCCGTGACACGCGCAAAATTGAGAACGGAGAAGAATGAGAGCATTTTCCACACTTCCACTCATATAATACCCTGAGGGAATTTTTCCGCCTCTTGGTATACAGCTATATTAAAAACAAAGCCATTTTTAAGCATGAGAATATGCTTCAAGAAAGCAATGCTACTAAGTCATGAAGGTAATACAATTACAGTTTGCAAAGACATGTAAATACACACTCGTGCACACAATGCAAATCTCTACGCAGGCATAAAAAGAAAAGACCTTTACCTGCACACACACCCTCACAATATCATCTGAGTGTTCACAGTTCTTCAGACGGCCCGGGGAAAGAAATCATAATGGAAGCCAAAGGTGCAGCAAAACCCTGTAATATTACCACTTTGCTGCTGCTCATAAAAAGCCAAGGACCAACTGGACTTCCACACACACATTCAGACAGACTAGTTTAATCCAACAGTTACATAATGCAATGCTAATGAGGACATTTAAACATGCCTGGCCATCTAAAGCTGTTAAATTACAGATAGATGACTGCGGTATCAATAAAAGATTACTAACATTACATTTTAAAATGCTAATGGCTAGCGTTTCAAGTATTGATTCGACTTTTCATTTACATTTTTATAGCCTCATCACACAACACCAAATCTAGTGTTGGATTTACATATTCAAAGCTCTGATGCGTGTCTGAAACAGCGCTCCTACAGGTCTACGTTCCCTCGCATCCACAGGAGTCAATGCCGCCAAGTGGTTTCATCCAATAAAGGTGAATTTGTATTTTCATTTTTTCAAAAACCTCACTTACTCTGCCATATCTACTGGGTTCATTACAAAGATGACTAACAATGAAATGAGGTGCTAACTTCTGTTTAGGTATGTTTTGAAGCATGGTGGCTGGTTTGAGCTGGCCTTTGGTTGGTCCTCAGCTGGTTATGAGCCGACCATATGCTGGTCCTAAGCAATTCCTGCACAGGACGAGCTTATAACCAGCTCAAACCGGCTGTCATGCTCCAAAACATACCTAACCCCAGCATATGCTGTTTTTTTCTCTCTGTTCTGCTGTTGTACTTTTGAGTTCGTTTCTGTAATTTACTTTACTTTACTTTATCGAATTATAAAATACTAATTTAATTTGTTAAATGCTAAATGCTGACATTCTGGAATGTACAGATTGTTTGAGCGGACAAGGCTATACAACAACATACAATAAACACACATAAGCCCTGATCAGAAGGGTTCTCTTTTTCCATGGGAAAAGTCAGGCAAGTTTGTGTTTCCACAGAGACATACTTTGCGATTTTAATCCTGTCCTATTTAAGCAAATCTGTGTTTTCCTCATACACAAATGAAAAATAATTAAAAAGGAAATTACCTGCAGTTTTTCGGCCAACTCCTCTGAGAAATCTAATCCCGATCCAGACAGGAATGTCTGTGATTATAGTATATTATTTTCACAATGATTCTCCTCATTATTTTGACATTAGTTGAAGACAGTGGAATTTATCATTGTGCTACCTAGTGCACCAATTTTCTTCAAACTTTCTCCGTCAAATTGGTGGCTCGTGTTGGCTGTTAGTAAGGAAATTAAATCAAGAAGAAACTGCTTAGAATGGCCAAATCATGAATAAAATAATTTTCAGTTGTTCACTGCACAAATAATGTAATAATTAAAAAAGGTCTTATTTAAATGGCTTTTATGATGCAATCCCAATCCTGTTTCCAAGAGAATATAATCCTTTCCTAACTGTAACATAACAAAAAACAACACGGGCTTTCTGGTATCCAGGTGCAACCTGTCTAAATGGCAACAGGTCTAAATTTTTCCCCTGGTAATGACAAAGTCAGGCTACACTATGTCTTTGATCTTTTCTTTTCTTTTCTTTCATTTGTTCCTTGCCTATCATGGAAAGAAGACATTTCAGAAAACAATACAACACACCAATAGCATTAAACAAAAAGCCCTCAAACAGAGACTCTGAGAACATTTGTCATTTTACATGATGATTCTATTCCATCCGCCAATGTAGATAGATTCCGGCAAAAATGAGTTTACACAGGGTGGAAACTCAAAACCAAAGTCCTCTCCTGGGAAATACACGCACACAAACACAGACATCCATGCACACACAAACATGCATCACCAGCGGGCATGTGGATCCACGAAGAGTGTGTGGAGATGTTCAGATATGAAGGACATGTCTGCAGGCAACTACTCGAACAATTCACACATGCACGCTCTTTCTCTACTTCCCCCGTACCGATCAACGTATGTTAACGTACGTGTAACAATTTACATAAATACTGCCTCATGAATAATTCATCTCCTCACAATTACTGTATTCCATACCAGCACCTCATTACGGCATCAGAATTATAACGCATTCCTGCCAAACAAATTTTGGTTAGCTTAAACGTGAGAAATAAAAATTTTACTTTTCAGGAAAGACTTTATTGTCTGTTTAAGTGGTAACAGATGCTGTTTGAAGTTAATTTAGAGAAAATCAGACACAATAAGAATGTCACAGCACGACCAGCACAACAAACAAGAACAAAACGGACTGGAAGTTTGAATAGCATCCACATAATGAGGTAATGAAATCCCAAACAAAAGCTTTCTTAAAAAAATCCCTTAAAACAATTTGAAAGTAAATGTTCACTGAACCGACTTCTGACATCAGACTAAGCACACACTTACTCATATTCATGTAAATATGTTTCTTCTTACACCATTTCAATTCGCATTACTCTTTGGCATTCATGCGTATGTTTCGGTCCCATAAATATTTCAGCACTTAAGCGTTCTACAGGCCTCTGAGGTACATTTCTTTGTGAAATATTACATTTGCAAAATCCTTTGAATATCTAAAGGTGAACATGAACCCTAGATGGTTTTTTGCATCTGGTGTTCTCATGAACATGTCCTTTCTGCAACAAACATGGGTCAAATTTGAACCCAGCTGCATGTCTACTGTACCATGTACACATTCTCCACAATAAGCAGTAACCACCAAAGGAGAAGCTTGATACACTGGCGAAATAAGTTTAAAAGGCTAGTTTTCTTGCTTAGAGGCACTGTTAAAGTGAGAGAATTCTTAATGAAAACAGGTTTAATAGGGCAGAGGGAAACTCTTCGATTGCGCTCCTGTTTAATTTAATGAGCCTTAAGCCAAGCGATTTAGTTCTTTTAATTGCCCTTCTCTCATTGTTAAAAAGACGTATGTGGCCGTCTTCCACTGAGTAAATTCCTCTGAATAACAGTTTAGTTTCTACAGTATGTTTCTTCCACCCAGGAAGGACTCGACGGTTGTCTGTTCCTCTTGAACGCCACTAAAAACATCACAGCATGGTGAAAATTCAATTTGAATCAACTTTAGATGTTTAGATTACACGGCTATTTGTGTGCAATTTATATTCAGAGCAAGTAAACCGAGCATCAGCTCTGACTGTTTTAATGAGTAGGTACTGGTGGGCGAGAACTTTGCTGATTGGCTCATGTTACATACCAATCACTATTTATACTCCAGATTGGCTAATCAAATTGTTCTCCTTCATAAAGGTCCAGACTTTTAAATGTTCAGCTCAGAAAATGAAATGAGACTGAAATATAAGCCAGCATACCAACGATACTGTTTCTTAATTAGTATTTTGTCAAATAAAAATCCAATAAAAATACAGTTACTTCAGAAGCAAATTCACAAGAGTATTAAATTACAAAAATAAGCAATTAAAAATGAAGTGAGATTTTGCTTAAAATAGGAACCAAACTACTTGACAATACTGCACTGAATGTGTGTATATATATAAATATATATTATGGTTGGGTCAATAGACAATGCCATCGCCCATCGCCGATGGCCGATAGACATCACGATGCTGAGCCGGCATCGCGATCCTCCCCCACGCCGCAGCAGCAGCAGCAACCAGCTCGCGAAAAAAACACACATAGTCTATGGCGGCAAATCTATGCCATTAATAAGCGAGCGCACCACTGGTGCTGGCGAGCGCGGTAAATCATTTTCGCGAGAGGAAAACAGATGTACATAGGAACAAATGGGGCTGCGAGCTCAAATCAAATCCTCGATTGATGTGTCATCCATGCGCAATTCAAGCACTCGTGCGCGATCACACTCCTCTCTCACCTGCTCGCGCGAACACTGTTTTGTCAGTCGTGGGGCGGGGCTTGGTGTTTTAGTTACCACCTCCAACGATGCAATTGTCCATCGCGATGTTTCACATTTGACATTGTACAATGCCAAATCGGTCGACATCGCCCAACCCTAATATATATATATTATATATTAAATGAAATGAAATGTTTTAATTATTTGTAGAAATGTATTTTGCTAAGTGCACTACCGGTTGGGATTGTAAGTTTTTTTTATGTTTTTGAAATAATTTTTTTTAATTTATTTGATACCTTATTTTCTGTGGTAATCAACATTACGTAACATAGGCTGTCGATTGTGCTTAATATAAATGGTAAATTCTATTAGGCAGACCGCAGAAAACATGCAAACATGAGCGAAAACACAGTCTTTCTCTCTCTGGCTCCCCGCCTCCCTCTCCTCCTCTCTGTAAGATGACCTGTCTGTTTCATACGAGGCCTGCTGCGTTGAAGAGAGCTCTGACAGGCATGCATTTAAATGGGATTTCAGATACACAAACCATCTGCATCCTGACAGCCTGCAAGCTTATGAATATTAGAGGACAGATGCTTTAAACAACTGTGCGTGAGTCTGAATGCACACACTGGACATCGAGCTACATTGAGTCCATTTTCACCTCTTTCAGATAATCATACGTATGTGTCCTCCACAGATGTTTACCACCACCGTCGACATCATCAACATCTTCCCTATAATCATTATCGCCATCAGGAACACCACAATTAGAAATCGCAGCAATATACTTGGTATCCTCATCCTGTTCCGCTAAAAAAATAAAATAAAATAAAAAAAAAAAAAACCATGGTGCAAAGTCTAGCTTACCTTTGCCATCTGTGCCTGCACTCCACTGGCCTTCAGGGACGCTACAGCTTTCTGTGCCGCCGCCGGACTGTCGAAATCCACAAAGCCATATCCTACACACACATGTACAGAGTAAGAGTGAGATAAGAGTTTTTTATACACTCTATAAACACACACAGCTTAGTGCTTTGACCAAAAACTGAAGAATTCTTTATCGGACATTAATCAGACATTATCAGGCATTTTTATCAGATTTAAAATTCAAGGGTCAAAACAAGGCCGCTCCGTTGTTTGTCTTATCACTCTGATCGTGGCGACACAAGAGAGTCTGCATGTTTGAGCACAGCCGCTTGTGTCTGTGTGTGCGCTTGGGGAGACAGGAAACGGCCATTTTGTTCAAGGCTCATGCTTGTCAACTATTTCCTCAGTAACAGGACAGAGAAGGATTCAGCCTGACCTCACCCCTGCTGGAAAATCCAGCTTAAAGCAAGAGTTCAGCCAAAAATGAACGTTCGGTTATAGTTTACTCACCCTTATTTCATTCCATTGGAACTCCTTCTTGGAACGCAAAGGTGCATTTTTGACATACACTGTATTCTGGCCACTCTCTTTATAGTGCATGAATGATAGTTTTTCTCTTCATACATGCATATGTACAAAATAACTTTAAAAATTTTAATTCATTTACTACTGTATATTCAAAGTCTTCAAAGTCATGTGACAGCTAATGAAATTGTGGTTTATTTACTGCTCTTATTACCATGTTCATGAGAGTAAGTCATTCATGAATCAATCTTTTGAGTTGATATCTATCTAGTTTATATCTATCTTTTCAAAGAATCGGTTGGAGAATCAGTGGACGGAATGAGATGTTCTCAAATGAAAGTAATGTTTAACTCATTCAATGATCAGGTTGAAGCAGTTAACCGGATGGGGAAATTATCATCAAATAACAACACAAAATTGACTTTGTTCCTCACACAAAGCTATTCAAAGGATTTGGAATATAGAGCACAAGCTGTGTGGACTACGTTTGGGATACTACTTTGATTACTTAAAACTTTTACATATTAAAACAGGCCATCTAATTTCAGGAGGGGAAAAAGCCCATTGTTTTTCTACTGAATAAATGGGCATACTATTTTAAAACAGTAGGGTAATATATAAGGGTAATATATATACAGTATATATATATATATATATATATGTATGAATATAATTTGGGGTAAACAGGTTTACAGGAAAAGTTTTTCTTTAGTTAACAGACCGAAATCATTAAAATAAGGCTTTAAATATATATAAAAAAATTATAATGGACCCTAATAGGTGTATTTAAATTAATAAATTATTATATTATATTCCATTATGTTATGTTATATTATATATATATAGTGCTGTCAAATAATTAAAGTATTTAAAAATGATAAAAGTATTTCAAATAAAAGTTTTGGTTTTTGTGTGTGTGCTGTTTATATTTATTTTGCATACACAAATATGTATATATAAAATGTTTATTTACATATATAAACATGTATATATTTATATTCATGTAATTTTATCTCTGTCTGATTGCCTTTTTAAGATGAATCGCTTAATGTATCAATGTATTCCTCCATGGATAAAAGCATCTGAAAATGACTAAATGTATATATATATATATATATATATATATATTAATATATGTATTTAATACATAAACGTAAAATATTTTTCTTAAATACTGTAAACAAAAAATTATGTTGGATGTGGTTAGTTGCAATTAATCATTTGACAGCATTACTTATTATATTATATTACATTATATTATATTATATTATTTTATATATGGTTCTGGGTCAACCAGCTACAGTAATTGTCAGCTTAGATCATTTAGAAAGCATTTACCATGTTTCAAGTTTCAAAACATAGCTACTATTCCAGCAGGGTCCACTCCGCCACCCAGCTCTTTAACCAAACATTTCTTTGGCAGCAAGCGAGAGAGAAGATCCACGACTTCCTTTACGATGTATCGTAATAAAAACTGCCGTGGTGGAGGTTCTTAAAGACCCTCAGTACATTTGAGGCACATTTGAGGCAGTGTGTCTTCATTCGGCGAAGGCATTCTCACCATAAGCCTTTCTAAACTCTAAACACACACACTCTCAAAGCCTGACTGACATTCGAAACCACAGATGGCAGAACGCAGAGCTTTGGAGAGGCGGCGAACGGTTGAAGCCAACAGCTCTATATGCCAGACATATGTGTTCATTTACGCACACACACACACCTTACATATAGAACAACACGCCATCCGCTTTGAAGCCTCCCGGTAAACATAGAAGCGAGAAGGAAAGGGACAAAGATCTCTACAGCGGAGAACTGAGCCGTCCAGATGTTCCAAAGACTGCAGATGTTTCATAAGCCTAAGAAAACAGAGCATGTGTGTGAAAAAGGATTTCCAGTAGACTGTTCTTGATCCAGAGAGAGGAACACTTCTGGTTTGAGAGATCGCTGTGAGCATTCCTGAGGTCACTGACCAAAAGAGCTAAACAGCAGCCATCAGGAAGTGGGCTGAGAAAGAGGCTTGAAGCTGAAGAATGTGGGGATCAATTCCTATTAACAATGTGATGCCCAGAACCGGAACAGGCCTGAAAAAGGAGCTCGACAGAGGTAAAAAAAGATAAAAAGCATGTGTTTGCTTGTAAGCATATGAGGTTTTGGAAGCCTTACGTCATTAAATCCATAAATACAAATACGCTTCAAACAAGTGTGTGTGTGTGTTCTCTGCCTCTCTTTTCTCCCTTTCCGTCTTTTCAAACTGCCAAAAATGTGTGAAAAAGAGTGTCTTCCTCTGTGCATAACTCCAATTAGAAAAGGAAAGCAAGGTAGTAAAAGAGAGAGCTTGTTGGCGTGCTTGTGTTGTACGACACAAATATTTACATTCACTCCGTTTAATGAGAGGCTCGTGATTGAGTCAAAGAGAAAATCAAACACACCCTCAATGCTGCCCACAACCCCCACCGCTATCACCCTCTCCATCTGTCATTGCGGACAAGGGGAAAAAAAACAGCTGTCTAAAACTGAAAATGTGCCTTTTTATGCACAAACCAGTTCTCAATTACCGGGTCTAGCTGCCTAATGCAAAACACACAAAGTAAACATGCGATTAAACCATGTGTGTTTATGAACGGCCAACAATCCATGTAAGAAGACTGATTAAAACGTTGCAGAGCTTGATAACTTACGAGTGATCTTCAGAAGCATACAGACCGAACAAACCTGATTGTAAACAACCCTGGATGGCTTTCTCTACCATACGGGATTAATCTACAGCAGATAGGCCTGTAATTGAGATCAGTCGACATATCTTTGAAATGAATAGTGCATATCCTGTGCAGGAAAACAAGCAAAAAAAGCAAGCAGGACAAACATATGCAGATTCAGTGAAGCCGTGAATGAAGCGAATCCATCTTTTTGTTCGTTTCCTGTCTGATATCCTTGGCTCCCATAAGTCCTGGCTGGAAGCCCATCAGGGTGGAGAAGCCTGGCAGAGTAGGAGGGCTGTTAACTCCAGGAAGTGGAAGTCCTCTAAAGCCTGGAGTGATTTCCTCTGCTTCCCAAAAACACCCTCTCTCCCCTGTTCTCATGTGGGCATTAATACTCATTTTTGGACATATTAAATGCGCCCTCTGAGAGAAAGCATGACAAAGAGAAAGTCGCACACATGCACACACAAGAAACCTGCGGGACCCGGTTTGGCAGATTGTGTAGGAAGCCAGGCTGTTTATTTACAGCGCTGGCTGAGTGTTTCCTGAAAAGAGGCTGTCTGCTAAATCATCAATTTCAACCGGACGCTTCCCTCGCCCCTATGGCTATTTTTAAAACACCACAACTAGGCCCGGACTTTTCAAATCAACACAGGAGGAACCCTGTGCTTTTCCTCGCCGCGGCTAACCCAGTTTGTCACGCTAACGTCTTATCCGGTAGTGAAGACTTCACCCACAATCACGCTAACACATTTCCTCCTCTAAAGATCATCCAGACAATCTCCAGACTAATCAGAGTCTTTTTAAAAGCTGTCATTTTACGAGGATTATTGATTATTTTAAGTGAGACTGTGAATGCTCTCTGAGCGTGTTTTTAATGCGTGCTGATATTGACTGCGGTACTCACCTTTGCACTGGTTGGTGTTTTTGTCCAGTATTGCCTTTGTTGACACTATTTTTCCATACCTGCGAAGGACAAAGAGAACAACAGGATCAGCTCAAATGAAAGCAAGCTGGATAAAGTACATTTCAATCTACTGCATGACATTTTTATGCATCTTAAATACACACTATTGAACAATATTTTCACAAAATCTGACAAAATAACTGTAAATGTATTCATTTACACACAAGAATACTCATTCATTTATACATTAGACACATCCATTTAAAAATCAGTATCAAATGTATTTTTATATTCTTTTTAATTACCATGAGCATTTCCATCACGATATAATATAACAAGGTACGTATTGTATTTCATTAAATTATGTGGTGGAAATGAACATGTTGGAACACTTTATAATAAAACAGAATACAATCTTACTAATGCTAATTTCACAGTTAGCATTTTAGGCATCCTAAATACACACTACTGAATATTATTTTCACACTTTTTTGCATAATTTGTCAAAATAACTGTAAATGTATTCATTTAAACATAACAATACTGATTTATTAACACATGAGATGCATTTGTTTAAAACTCAGAAATTTATTTAAAATATTGTAAACAGTTTTTGTAATGGTTTGTTTAAAGCTGTAATACTGTAAAAATGTAGTATCTGTATTTTAAAGTTGCAATGAAATGGAAGCAATTCTAAATCTTTTCTTTAGTATTGTGACTTACATCCAAGTATCAAACAAGAAAAAAAATAAAAATAAATAAACCTATAAATGGACGACTCATTTTTATAACAGATTTATAACATTCATTTATTGAGGCCTGCGACAAAGATCTGCACATAATTGAAAAAAAAAAATAAATAAATATATAAATATATATATATATATATATATTAGGGGTGGGCATAGATTAATTTTTTTAATCTAGATTAATCTAGATTAATTTT
>JAUMHQ010000076.1:16477442-16515208 GCA_032361165.1 Enteromius paludinosus
CTGATCCGTTAACATGGGTGCGGAAAAAAATACGCAACGCACACGCACTGCACACGGAGTATGTGTGAAACAGGCGTAAGACACGTTATGGCCAAAAAATGACTTAAAATCATAGCATGTGTTAAATTTATACGAGGTGAAACGGCATCAGAATTCTGCTTCCTTATATTCTTTGCAAGTATTTGCAAAAGATCTTCTGAAATTCGCTGACTTCTGCCCACAGCTAAAGAAAAAAATTACATTGTGATTATTAAAATACATTTAGAACATGATTTTCTTGTGTGCATACTTGTTATATTCTTGGAAACGTTTTGTTCCAATTTTGTTAAATAAAAAAAAATAGAAGGGTCCTTAGGGTCTTTGGACCTTGCATTTAACTATGTAATACAGTAACTGGTGAACAACTTTGAAACATATCTATCGTAGTGTAACTTGTCACACTTACCCCGTAACTACGTGTAACCAGGGTTTTTGCATAGTAGTTAAGAAAAATGTTGTACATTTTATTCTATTTGCCTCAAACCACATACGCACCAACAGCTATCAAAAAACATCAATGATACAGTAAATATACATGTGTTGTGTATTATGATGTTATATTTATATGTTTAACGTGGGAGCAGCTGGAAACAGGTAATCTAATTTTCAACTGTACTGACGGTGCTGATGGACTCACTGCTGAGCATATGCAATGCTCTTTCATCAGGTTCGTTTTCAAATGGAAATTTCTAAAAAATCGTAGCTTATAACATTATTTCCACATATTAATCACACATTAATCTCTGTGATCACTGAACTAGTACATGGTATAAACTGGTAAAATTTGATAAAGACTGGTGGTTTTCATCTATAACTACTAAATTCTACTACAGTTCTTATACTAGTATAATCAGTGTTTTCAGATAATTAATTACCATCATCTCTGTTAATGAAATATGTTTTTAATTGTAAATTTAAGCTTAATCTGTAAAGCCTAAAATGTTGCTAACATCTTTTTACGGTAAAATTCTGGTAAACACAGCTCCTAGATTTTTTTTTTACAGTTGTTTTTCAGCCCTAGCTAGTAATTGGTGGATGTTGTTTAGCTTTGGTGCTCATATAGTCTGTATGAGTTTAAGCTCAGCTTGCATCATTTGTTCCATTTCTCTCTCCCATCATTTCTAGTCATCTCTATTATGTAGCTTTCAATCAAAAGGTAAAAAGGCTGAAGCCTTCCAGAGAAGAGGAAACCAGTTATTGTCTGCTAATTAAACAATTCCTGCCTTTCTTCTCCTTGTCTCTTGCCTTTCTCTCATCCCTGTCTTCTACCACTCTAATGACTGTAATCTGTCCATTCAGCCCCCCTCTTCTTCCGCAGCCTGGCTTCTGTAAACCGTCTCCTCCTCTCCCCCGCCCCCTCCTCTACTACGGATAAATCCATCCATCCATCCCTCCCTCCCTCCCACTTCCCCTCCTTCCCTCCGTATCCCAGTGTTGGCCGGTGCGTAGCTGGGCTTTGCTCTTTATTAAAGGGTGAGTGATGTGCACACACATTATCTCCTCTTCGCACGCCCAGATAGCCTTCATTTCCCTAAAGAGTACTCCGGTCACCAAACAATTAGTACTTCCTGGAGAGCCCTCGAAAATGGGTTTTGAATGGCCACCTCTTCTCTCCTCCAACCCCTCTCCCTCCCTCTGTCTGTCCGTCTGCCTTTCCCTCTCTCTTTCTCTCTCCCTCTCATTATTTCTTCTCTGCTGTTCTTCGAAGAGAGGCTGACCTCTATCAGGTCAGCTTTCTTGCGCTGCCTGCTGAGTGTGTGGAGTTAACCCCTGCCTTCGCCAACTGTGATTATGCTTAGGCTATGGAAATGTACATGTGTGTGCAAACTGCATATGCATGCATTTAAAATTCATTTATTCACATATTGATGCATTGCTGCATGTGATATGGGTCAGTGATGTATAAGACTATGCATAATAAAGAAAAACAAAGGTTAAAATTGAATTGTATTCATGTTGGTTTCATATGATTTGACAGCAAAAAAAATTGAAATGTAATTAATGTATAGTAATGTAAGGTATCAAGTTTAATATAAAAAATCAGGACTATACTTTTGCTTTGTCATAAAAATAAATGTTTTATTTATTCCAAATAGGGCTGCACAATTAATTGATTTTCTAGTCGCAATTTCAATTAATATTATCATTCAAAGTCCACTTATCAATAAAGGTTTTTAGTTCAAATGTTTTCAGCGTGTTTATGGTCATAACAATATGCCATGCAGTTGCTTTAAACAATGGCATAAACATCATTCAGTGTAAATTGTAATAATTGTAATTAATATTTGCAATTACTATTTCAAGGAAATAATCAACAATTATGATTTTTGTTACACTCGTGCAGCCAAATTCAAATATTAATAAAAAAGAAGCAGTTTTGTTAAAATATTCTATAATTATAATCGAAAATTATGCCAGACTCAGAGTTTTTTTTTTCTTTGATTATGATATCAGTTGAATCACCCTGACGTTTCAGACTTTTGTGTAAAATATCAAAGTGAATTTGTATTACAGAAATAAAACTTGCTCATTATAGAAGCGGTGTATTTGGGAAATGTACTGTAAATGCATTTTTAATGTATTTTTAAATGCCTTAATAGATAGAACGACGCAAAGAGCATGATATCATTGACCCATATGCCATTTTTTTTTTCCAAATGTGGAGGAAAGGTCTCATAGCTTATCCATAACAATTTGGATTCGTCTGCAGACTGCGTTCACAACACACACACACGCCTCGCTCTTGACGGTAGTGATCGATAGTACACGCCATGACCCTGCTGTCACAGAGACCAGAGCAGGACACAGCGAGCATTGCTCTCCTTCCCTCAACTCTCCCCCCAGGGCCCCTTGGGGTGAGGGAAAGAATGCCGGCTATTTAGGGAAAGGGTTTGAGATCCCCTGCATCCGGACAGCGGAGGCCCAAGGAAGCCCCAAAGATTACACAGAGCACTCTGCGCGCACACACTCAACGCACATAAACACATGACTCTATCTGACCCAGAAATATATTACCACATGCATTAGCCCATTAGGCTCTCAAGAAGATCTATATGTTAGAGTTACTGCAGCAAAGGTAGGAGGGAGACTTCTTGCAGAGAGAGAGAGAGCGAGTGAGCAAGCTTTAAGCCTTCTGTGCAAGCAGGCACTGAGTGCTCTCTGCCATTAAAGCTCATAGTCGATAACATGCAGCATTAGAACCGCTCTGAATTGCAGAATTTCATTTGAAATAAAGAGACGGTTTTCTTCTACAGCTTTCTTTTGTGCTGGACACATAGAAAGCGATCATTACTAGTGAAATGATAAACATTTGCCTTCGCCGGCATGACATTGAGCCTGTCATTGGCTTGTGACTCAACACAAAGGACACTCGAAGGAATTGAGCATGTCAATAATCAGTGTCATAACTCAAGAAAATGTCATGTCAGTGTCGTTCATCATGGGCTTTTCCCCAGAAACCATGCCTACTTAAACTGTATTAAATGGGAATCTTAAAATATAAAATGAAATAACGCTGTTTAAGAGCAGATATGGATTTAGAGGGAGGCAATGTCTCTTTTCACCTCACTTGAGTTCAGTGCAGTCTCATTAGATCCTAAAACAGCATGAATGTGTAGGAGTAACCGCAGGAAAGAGGCTAAAAGTCATGTGACGAGGCAATGCCTCTTTAGCATTACGATTGGCCGTGAATAGGATAATACCCGCCTGTTAAATTCGCGACTGCTTCACTAATTGGCCTGAATGGGTCAAACTGGTTGAAATAGAAGGGCTAATTGACCCTTCACTACCTTAGCAACTGTTGCCGTTGGCCATTTTCTTTCAAGTTTTTGCTCTTTCTTTATGTACGTCTATGGAGGGCCTACGTGTTTTTGGATAACACAGTTTTGCTGGAGATTTTATAATAGTGGCACAAGGTACCCAGAGATGATTTTTGTTTCTGTTTCTAAATCTCTAAATGAACCTTGAGAAGCGCTTGTGGATATGGCCCCCAATCCCAAATGAACATGTATAACATCAGTAACAACAATTACGTTTGCTCTCAAGTAAATGAACGCAACGTCTCAGCAGTTTTTAATCAAGTCACAGAGTAATTAAAAAAATTCTTTAGAGAACAAAGGCAGATAATTCTGTAACTCTTTGTTTTTGGATATTGTGTAAAGTTTGTCTGAGTTAGCAACAGTAACCAAGAGAGGGGAAGAGCGTAGGGAAGGGTCACTGTTGACATGGCCATATTTGGTCACATCCATAATGTTTAAAAAATCTGTAAGTGAGATGGTTTCAGCAAGCACTCCATTTGGTTAAACCAAAGCCATTTCCTATCCCAGTTTGAGTCATCTGAAAAGTCTAAATACTGTTCAACTCTGTGATGCTTTCAGAACTTTGTTTGTTTTGGCATTACCTGACATAGCAACAAAGGTTCAGCCAATAGCGTGAGTGTGTGGGCGGGATTAATAGCAGAAAGTTAAAGTGCTAGGGAAACCTGTTCGAAAACATGCCTTATTTTTTGAAGATAAGCTGTCTGAAATGAACAAAGAGGTCGACTTTTTTTACCCACGTCTTTCACGTGTTTGACCCTTTGAAAAACTACAAAGCGTAATAGACCACACGCAGACTAAACAGGTACCAGAGCACCGGTCTGCACCTTCATAATTCTTTCTGTCAGCAGGAATGTGACGACAAATAATCTGGCTTTAATTTAGAAGAAACACGGCGCTCCAGACACCCGACCACACTCCAGCTTGTTAACGTCAGGCCCACGCACCGTTAATGTCATGAACGAGTTGCACAAACATTCGCCCAGACAGCACTAACAACATCTTCCTCACTGGCCTCTCTCACGACTGCACAGCGAGCAAAGGTTCACACTCAGTTTGCAATCAAACTCATCCGCCTACGCAACATATGACAATCCGCGCCTCATTCCGCACAGAATCGGCTCACATCTGTGGCTCCGCTGTGATGACACTAAAGGATTATTCACCGCAATTGTTCGACCTCTCGAGTATTTGCGACGCATGAATAATCATCACCACCTTATTATGCAGATATATGCTAATTTCTCTTAAATATATTCAAAATGCACCCCGCCTCTTTCTTCGTGGAGGTCAAGGTTTAACTAAGTTGGCATGTATGGAAACGGGCTCAGGTTTTAATTGTCCGTTTTTTTCCGAAGAGGTGGAAAACTCAGAATAAAGTATGCGTGGATTGAAACGCATCTGGAATTTAGGCCAAATTCCGAGTTCATTCGCACACTACATTAGCGGATGTCTCTCTATTTAAATACCCCTTCCTTCGTGACCCGCAAAATCCCCGGCCCCTCAGGGGCAAGCGCAGCACATTCAAATACGAGGAAACAATCAGAGTGTGCTAATTTGCATATGAACGGGAGATGGAAGCCCGCAAATCCGCGGCAGTCCATTTTAATCTGAGAATGACTTCCTCTTGTATTGTTACGAGAAACAGTCTGATAGCATTCTCTCTTCTCGTCTCCCAATCTTCCTGCTGAAATTAACATCCGAATGTGCTGCTCGCTTCGGACCAGACCGCTCGGAGAGCCGTGCAGACGGTAGCAGTCCACCAACCTCTGTTGCCCCGGCAACAAAGTGGAGGACATGGTGAGGTCTTATCAATCAATTAGAAACGTCTCTGTTCTCTAGAAGCATTGAGCCACTGGGTCATGATTTCTCCACAGTTTGTCAAATTCATTAGGGCCCTTGCCAGAGCTGCATAGCTGTTAAAAAAAAAGTTCTTTTTAACGTCTGTCGCCTCAGTAAGAAGGATTTTAAACACTAATATTATACATTCCCAATATAATTAAACTCCATTTAAGTTTATAAAACACATTAGCGTTCAAATTAAAACAGAATGAAGGATGCACAAAGAAAATCAGAAGAAGCCAATGAGCCTTTTCTGGTCGAGAGTCGTACACAATTCATTTAGCTCGAGAAGAGCTCACTTCCTGTGCCTTCGTTAAAATTCCTTCGTCAGGTTTGCTTTTGCAGCAGGGCTTCCAAGAACTCCGGACGAGACCCATTCAAGAGAATTCCTGTCTCCAGAAGCTGTCTGAGGGACAGCCACTGTTAATTGGCATCACATGACAGCTGGGTGGGTTTAAGGGTCACATCCATGTTACTGTGATTTGATGGAAGGAAGCTAAATGAAATCATTACTTTATTCAGCACTGACAGTGATGTGCACACGCAGTGAAGGATCGGGCTGAAGGTTCTGCTTCTGGAAACTTCCACTGCATGGGATTCATTTAACAAAGCAAACAAATATAGGAGTGAGTAAAATAAACATTTTCTGCCACAAAAAAAGCCACAAAAATCGACTGTGATTTTGCTAAGATACTACTTATGTATATTTATGCAGAAGTGAGACCAAATATAAAATTAAAAAATGTAATTTTAAAATAAATACATATAAAATGATTCATATCCATATATATATATTAGTGCTGTCAAATGGTTAATCGTGATTATTCGATTCCAAAATAAATATTTTTGTTACGTAATGTGTGTGTACTGTGTATATATATACAGGTATATATATATACACACACACACATGCATGCATATTTTTATTAAACATATATATATATATAGATATATATACACGTAAATACATGCACTTTTCAAAATATATTCTGCATGTGTATATATACTTTTTGTGTATATGCTGTGTGTGTGTGTAATATACTTTTTAAATACTTTTATTTTTTCAAAATTACAGGAAAACGTAAAATAGAAGCAAACCTTTGGACCCCACCTTATTTTATAATTTATATATTTTTTTAAATCTATACCTTATGCTGCAATAGAAAACCATAACATTTTGTGAATGAAATTGTGCATTGCAGTTCTTGGCCTCTCTCTACAGCTGCCGTACCAGAACACGCACACACACACACACACACACACACACACAGATGATAAAGAGTCTTACATGCCGCGTGTCCTTGTGCCTCCCTCCACATTGAGTCATCAGCTCTGCACTCCATTAATCACACATCATCAAATGTTGTCACATGATGTTAGTAAGCGTGTGTATGTGTGTTTGCACGTGTGAGGTCTCTGAATGCGATCTATATATTGTGGCCCCCATATAGCCTTGCACTTCCACTTGCTTTCGTACGTAAATAAATAAATAAATAAATAAATGACAAAAAGGCACAGATCCATGTCTCAATGTCACCCACTCTGGGTGTTACAGAAACCTCAGCTAAGCTCGATGCTGACATTGAGATGGAGAGAGATAGCCAGTCCATGGACAGAGTATTATATTCCCTCAAATGGTCACTGAATACGAGTGACATTGAAGCAGCCATTAATCAATTTTCATACCTAGTACTTCATCAGTTCACTAAACGTTGGAGCCTGATTTGATCGATAACAGAGGAAGACGGGAACAAAACAGACGCTGGCCGTGCAGATGATGATCAAGACATAGTCTGTGCTGGAAATGATTTTAAAAGCCATATCAAATTACCATGAAAGGTTAATATTTTTTTCTCTCTGATACTGAAGGGGATGAGAGATGCTTTGGGCTAGATGGTATACAATGCTTGTATCTGTTGTAATTCGATGCACAGGCATGTACAGTGCTGAAGTGTGCCGTTTTTCTAAGTTAAAATGCAAAAACTAAAATGTAAAAAATGTATAATGTTTTATTTTACATTAGAGTATTTTTAAATTGAATATGAACATGTGTAAAAGACGTTTAGATGACCACATCAAAAGAAATGTACAAAAGTGATTTTATGTCCATAGAAAATGTAAGCAAAGTGTCTAAGTTTTTGGAGAATAAAAATGTGGTTGAAATAATGTTACATTTTTTACTCAGTGTGACACAGTATTCATGTACAGATTCAAACAACATACATACTTAATCAGACTTCTCACTGTACATATCAAAATATATAACTTTTTTTTCTAACTGACAAATGGGCAAAACCTAGAATAGCTGCAAATAAAAAAAATTAAAATAAACACTAATTAATTTAAACAGAAAACTTCTTGATTTATTTTGGGAAAACGAAAGCAATTTAAAGGAGTCCACTTTTCCACTAGCTTAATTGATTCATTAGGGTCTTAATGGAAAGTGTGTAATATAGTTTGTTCAAAAATTTCTCAAAGATAGAGTAAAAAATGCTTATTTTCACCTGTCAAAAACAGCTCTTTAGAAATCACTCTGTTCTGTGCACTTCCCCTTTAAATCTTCACGAGCTCCGCTGACTCCGCCCCTCTTTTCCTAGTCGCTCTGTTTTTTAGCCATATTCATAGTGAAACTTGCTAATTAGCACATTCTTAGGGAGGGCGATTTGCAAAGATTCATTAAAAGACATTATACTCACTGCTTCTGTAGGTGAGGCTGGATCATGAATGATTCACGCGAACATAAACGCATTTTCGGTTGATCAATGGCGTGTTCCCCTTCAGAACCAAACATAACGTTAATCCTTCGCGTCTTCAGTCACTCAGATGTCAGGAGTAAATGACTACTGCTATGTTCATTAATACATTCAACAACAAAACACCTCAATATTTTAGGAGTCTGTCTTGTCTCTGCGTCTCGGTCTAATGACGGCTCTCTCGGTCTGAGGTAAGATGCCAGTTCAGTCAGTGTGACACGCTGCTGTCAATCAACTATTGTGGGCGTGGCCTCTGCTGTTGCGACGCCACACCGACATGCATTTGAGAATGGCTTGATTTTTGAGCAATTTTACACTTAAACCCTTAAACCCTTTTTCCTCTTTGGCCCATATACATTTAATTAAAATGATACATTTTTAATGTATTTATATTTAAATGTTACTCAAAGATACAAATAAATAAATAAAATAAAATATCCATTAATGCAAAATTATAATTTTTGCCCTTTTAATTATAGTTACAAGATCTACCAGCAGTGACTTGCAGGGTAATGCTAACCATCCAAATCTAGACCTCATCAACCTGACACTTATTAGGGTGACCATTATTTTTTGTAAATGTTCTTTTGATGATTTTAGATTTTAAACAAGGCTACATTAGAGTTCAGCCTCATAGATGCATGTCCTGCGGCGGTGTGATGTGACGCATGTAGTGTTGCGTGGGTGTGCGGCCGCTGATGGGAGACCCACAAGGGTGCTGCTGTGTCAGAGCGCACACTCAAGGACGTGGCTGTGGTCCAGGCGTAGGACGTGAGCAAGCTAAGATGATCTCTTAGCCCATGTGGAGTCCACGCACCGAACACATGTACAACGGATGCATAATATGTAGCGGACAGGATGTCATGTTACAATATATCATGCGCGCTGTTATTAGATTGCGGAATACAAATAATTAGCGGCACCTCCACCTTCCTGTTCTTTTCTAATTCTTGTCATAATGCTAGATAACCTGATTTATATGGCACCACACATGAGCTGTTGTGTGTCTAGTATTCTTACGATAACTTTCTGTGAAGGGCAGTCTAGTGTTTTGTGCTATTTAGCTTTATATCCTTAAATGAATCAGTTTATCCAATTCACAGAATCCTTTGAAATGATTCATTTGATTCTTAAACTCTGATTCAGTGAATTATTCGCAACAGCCTACTGGAAATTATTAACTGAATCAGTTTCGTTTGCGTAATGTATGTGAGTTCATGAACACACACACATGCATGTAAATATTTCAGAAAAATATTATATATTTATATATTACATAGATTTATTTAAAATATAAATGATATATAGACATATATTTTCAAAATGTATACTCGATGTATGTGAGTGTATCTATATATACATAATAAAACTACACAGAACACACAATATATTATATCGCATTATATTGAAAACCATGGCAAGGGAAATTCTTTTGTGTTCCACATTAAAATAAAGCCATGCATGTTTGACCTGCCATGGGGGTGAGTAAATAATGCCAGATTGTATTTTTCTTGTGTTGTTTTTTTTTTTACCTGTGAACACAGTATGAAGTGGGACGGACAGTATTCTTTCTGTTTTCAATTCTGTGTTGTTTGTCCACCCACTCAATGTAATTATCTCTTGAGATATTTGTGTTTGCTGGACACAATGTGATCATTCACACAAATAATCAGGGTTGAGACTTGGTGTAATGTCAACGTTGCCTGTCTGCTTTAAACGCTTGATGGAAAAGTGTGGGAGTGAAGGGAATAGAATGACACAAATAAAAAGAAAAATCCAATTATTCGTGCATAATAACAATCGTGCGGTATGCGCGGGTGATTGCTAGCATGTACTATCCCGGCCCTCGCTGTCTTTCCTACTGTCTAAGTGCCAATTATGGTACAGGCGGCGGACATCCGTTTGAGCCAGGCCTCTTTCCACTAGACCCATTAGGAGTTGCGCCGAGCATGATAGTGCTGTTTAGTCGAACACTGCACCATAAGAGCCGTATACTGCTCCAGTGCACCAGCTCGCAGTACACACACATGCGCTGATCAGGTTACAGAAGTAGATGGCACGCTGTTCCTTTGCAACATCATTAAAGCAAGGGTGGGGATTTTCCTAGAGCTCTGCGTGTCTAGCACAATGCGGTCGTATCACTGTCCTCTTCTGGAATGCAGCAGTGTTACCTGAGAAAAGTCTGCGTGCGGCAAGAAGGCAGGGTGGAGAGAGGGAGGGATGCATAAATGATTCGGAACGGTGACGGAGTGAAAGAAAGAGGTATAAAGGACCCAAAAAGGACACGAGGGAGAGAGAGAGATTACATGAGAGGCAGGCCCCTGTGAAGTACCTCTTGTTATTAATAATTGATTCTTTGAAAAGACTGTGCGGTTTAATTGGTGGTAAGGGGTGATCCTGGCACACACACACCTCTGGGAGTCTCTCTGCAGCTGGTTTCCAGTAAAGCAGGCTCAACGTGAGGGCGAGAGAGCAGCACTCCACTCAAGAGAGAGAGAGAATGCATTTGAAATTGAAACCTACCTGGAACGACTCGAGCTGTGTCTGCAGCCTGCAAGGAATTCACTCCAAAGAGCTGGAAAGTATACACCTTTGCATGTCAACAACTGTTGTACCTGAACCAGAGGCCACGGCCCACGTGATTTGCTTTGATGACAACTGCCGCTGCATTTCATTTTGCAAAGCATAAATGGAATAACTTCGACTGAAATTAAAATCGTGTCATTATTTACTCACTCCAGTGTTGTTCCAAAGCAGTATGACTGAATTAGATCTTTACAGGAGCCTTTCGTATTGATCAGAATGCAAAAAAGAAAAAAATCTTACTCTTAATAAAAGGAAGGTATTTTCAGTTAAAATATTTTAGAATCCTTGAAATAAAAATAAGATATTAAGACTAGTTTTCAAGAATTTGTCTAAAAATCTGGCAATGAAGTAATTGACATAGCGATGTGAAAACTTTCGTATCATAGAAGATCTATCGAAACAAGTCTAGTGCAGTCTTGAATGTATCTTATTCATCATTAATGTAGATAAGAATTTCTATTGTGTTTTAAGGTAATTCTTACTGGAAAACATGATTATCAAGATCAAACTTTTTTAATAGATGGCTATTAAGAATTTTAAGTCTTCAATGAGCAGTTCTTGACATTCAACCCATTGGAAGGGACGATTATTAATCAGCAAGTCTTTGCCTTCACAAAAATGGCTTCATTAGAGCACAAGCTCCTATGCTCTTTTGGAGGATTGTTGGTCCTAACAGATTTGGTCACTATGTGCATTCATTATTTGTGGACAACAAGCATACAGGCTTGGAGCGAAATGAGTTTTCATTTGTAGGTGATCTGTTTCTTTAAGAACATTTTGCACGATAATTATCCTCATTAAGATTTTGACTGATACAAAGAGCTGCAGCCCCCCAAAATCTGTTCTGTACAGCATCCTGTCCACAATCTGACCTTCTCCTCATATTGGATTAATTCCTAAGTCAATGTTCAACACAAACCAGGACCACAATGGAAACAGTGAGGTATTTACAACAGACAACCCGCCGTATATTCAAAAAGGAGCACACTCTTGACAAAGACCAGAGCCAATTTGACCAGATAACATCTGTGGAGACCAGAGGAAGCTTTTCCTTTTGTGCAAAAACCAGAGCTGTCGCCTGTGAGAACTCTCAGCTTTGAAGATTCTCTGTCCTATTACGCTAAAACCTGCTCTGGAGACTAGATTTGCCTCAGGTAACTCAGGTTCTTTGCTATAATCAACAGCAGTACCGCGTCCTCCATTAGGACCTTTAATAAAATTCTCTGGAAAAAAATTGTGTGACGATCCTTTCGCAAGGCTGAGATCAAATTGAATTGCTTGAAACGCTAAAAGGCAGTGGAAAAAAGGATTGGCAGTGTGTGCTACGAGATGACAGAATATCAAGCCGGTATGACAGAGAATCAAGTCAAACAGCGCGTCGGTGTGGTTTGAAAAGTTTCAAAACTGACTGAAAGCTGTGTGAAATCTGAAGTGTGGTCTAGAACAGACCTAATTGCTGTAATTTGTGTGCACAGTGTGCGAACAGCACTTTCAGCGGCTATAAAAGGACGTAATCAATACAGAAGATACAGACATGGCAATGCACAGTGTGTGCATGCTTGTTTTTTTATCTTTAGTCTAGCTCTCATGTGCCTTTGTGCTGTTAGCCATGATAATCTGTAGATCTGGATTTGCCCACCCTGCTGAATTATGCAAACCCAGCACAGCTCAGGCGTGAGGAGTTTAACTGGGCTGGCAGTGGGAGATAGACAGCTTGTGGCCTTTCTTTTAAAGGAAAGAGGAGAGCTTATGTTATATCCCTCTGTTTTATACTTTCTTTGATCAAACTATCTATCTATCTAACTGTCTGTCTGTCTATCAGTCTGTATTGCTTATGCATGTGTGCATGAGTGCCACGGTTTTCAGGACAAGTACCATGGATTTTGTGTGATAGTACTGTGATAAAATCCTCTTTGAATTCTTTGAAGGACCATTTTAAGACAATGTTACATGTATTTACAGTAGTAATCGTTTAGTGCAGTCCCTGTAAAAAAAACAAAAAACATATGCTGGTATGTTTTAAAGCATGAATGCTTGTTTGAGCTGGTCAGGTGCTGGTCCAACTAAGAACTATCCAAGCTCAAGACCAACTAAGGACCAGCTTAAGCTAGCTCAAACCAGCAGCCATTAAAAAAATACCTATATGCAGTTAATATTTTTTGTATATATCAGCATACCATGTTATTTTTAATATTGTGAAGGTACTGCATTCCTGGTATAAAGCAACTTTGGGAATTAACCAGATTCTTAACCATTATTAAATCCAATGAGATGTTAACCACTGCAACTGGACCACCGAGTTAGTGAGCTGAACTTGAGATCCAGAACAGTCCAATTCAGCAACAAATTATGTGGACCAGTTTTGTGATATCCAGAAAGATTTAAATCAAACTAATGACTCATGATCTTTTTGAATCTCAATTGCTTGGTTGTCCGTTATAAACTTTTTTAGACTTTTAGATCAGTTCACAAAAGCAGAATGAATGATGGATCTAATAAGTTTTGAATCTCTGCTTCTCTCATTAAAACTGACAAACACCTATGTTTCTGTATGATCATCACACAAAGCTCCCATGTGGAATGAATGGACTACTTTTATGCTTATTTATCAGTTTTGAGCTTGGCAGCCCACGCACTGATTCACTTTGACCTGGCCAGGATATTCAGAAATTCACCTTTTCTACTCCATTACAGAAAGAAAGCCAATCAGATTTTGAGCAACACTGATGAATTATCCCCAGGGGCGTCGTATTTGGGACTAAATTACCAGGGCCCAAATTGGGAAGTGAAATATTATTTTCCTTTAAATATAATTGTAAGAACACAATAAATGTTGTTAACTAATGTAAATGCTAATATTTTGGGTAAATGCATCAGTTGATTGATGTATAAAATGGTGTCGTAGGTAGTTGTGAACCTCGAGCTTAAGTGGTCCCCAGAGTTTGGTGCTACGCCCCTGATTATGCCTTTACATTTTATATCTTTTATATATATATCCATTATCAGAACCTGTTTATTCCTGTTCTGTGTAATGCCAAGGTTGAGCTGCAGACACCGGTCTTCTGTGAATTCCTCTGGAAGACCATCTGCAGCACTCAATGGTTTGAGTGTCTTGCAGCAGGGAGGAGAGTGAGCAGGCCTATTAGGCTATGTGTGTGTGTGTGTGTGTGTGTGTATAAGCAAATTTTAGCTCAAACAAAGAATCAAATCAGAATCACATAAGAGTCTATAACAAAATCTCAGTTTTACGGCGGTTCACTGGGTTGGTTTGCGATTCAGTGAACGAGCCGTATAATACGCTGGATATTAAAATCCAGATTATAATAGTGTAAACACTATTAATAAGCACAGTAACAAGATCGGCAGTTTAAGACATTAACTTGTAAGCACAAAACACAAGATACTTATCTTTTAAATTATAAATATGACTTTACAAACTAAACTAACACATAAACACAGACTAGATCGGTTTGCTTCTCATCGTGGCTAGGCAGCAGCAGGCGTGCACGCAGGAGCACGTGGAACGGCTCTTAAAGAACGCAAAAGGTGGCAAAGAGCAAAGTTTTAAAAACCAGGCTACAAAAGCTGAGGCTAAAAGCATAGTTTAAAACTGGGCTAAGAGCATAATTTGAATCGTGTCTTGACTCATCTTTGGACACATCCCAAAATCATGTTTTAACCAATAGATATCATTCTCAGGGTGTGGCGAGAGTATAATTTTGGACATGATTTCTATAACATGAATATGATACAATTGACTAAGAATTGGTGGGAGGAAACATTTCAAGCAAGAAGTTTGAAGCAAAACCATACTAAACACAAATATTCAACTATAAGCCATTGGATAGTTATTCAAAATACCTATGCAATGAGTGATTAACACATGATAGTTCAAGGTGTGGGTTACATATAATATGCAGTTATGCATATCAGTGATTTAAGTCCAGTTTAGTGTATTTCCAGCCTGGATAGGCATGAAAAGGCAGTTTTGTTCCATTCTGTGAATGTGAGGGCAGTATTTCTGAAGACCAGAGGTTAAAGGTCTCATCATGAATTTCAGTCTGGTCCTCAATTGGGGGATGGAGATCCATCCAACAAAATCTTTCATGATTTTACCCATGTAATGATAATGATGTCCTGTGTCTTTGACCATTATCTTGGTTATTTACTCCTTCCTGAGTTAGGATTCTCAATAAGTGTTCTTTTGTGTTAATGTTGCAACCTGTCCTGTGACAATGTCTGTTGGATCTGCAGAGGCAGACAACAAGGTTTCATGGGCCGATTTATGACTTCCTGTTGTCTTGAGGCCTCTTTGTGGAATTCGGCTCCTCTTGTTTCAATGTTCCGATCGAATCTTAAGTGTCTGATTCACTCTAATGCACTGCATGTGTGAGAGAGAGAGAGATATGAGATGCTTCTCTTAGACAGTGATAGGCTCATTAGTAGGGCTAGGATGTACTTTCTTTCGAGTGTGTGTGTGTGTTTGCGTGCACGTTAGCAGTCTAATTAGCATCGGACAGTTAGAGTGACTGTGACCCAAGACTCTCTCCGACCTCTCATGCTGACCTGCCTGCCGGCGTCCGCAAGTTCAGTCCGAACTCTCGGTCATCCAAAGAGACACACAAACACCCACACAAAGAGAAAGACATCCCTTCATGAATGTCAATACGCTCTCTAATTGGCTTGTACAGGCATCCCTGTTTTCTTTAAACAAATGTGGGCCATTAAGCCGTGAGTGAGATGATTAGTGTGAAGTTGGTGTGCGGTGCAACGATACACACGTCCTCTTATGGAATGTGTCCGCAGAGCCATTAGCAAGCCGTCCCTGACATGCCCCATGTCCTCTCTCCTCTCACACCTATTTGTCAAAGCGACCCACTGTTTCTTGCGGAAATAATGATACTCCAATCAGAGACTGCGAATGGTGTGTGTCTAACCTTATTTTTTGAAGTGGAAGATGTTTTTTTTTTGACAGAAAAGGAAGCTGATGGAAGTCAGACAGACTGTAGCAGAATATAGATGCGGGCGTCGGAAAGTTTAAAAGACATTTTAAAGTTTAACATCCTCCCCCAAAAGGCCCTTCTGTTTGTCTGGCTACCGCAGTGTGAGATGAAAGCGCTTGTGCCTCTACAAAAGACTTGTTTTTTTGTGCCTAGCACCACTTTAGCCAGCTAAATGCATCTCATCCCAGCGACTAGCATTGGGAAATACAATCTCGGTGCAGAGGGAAAAGTCTGGGCCAGCGTTTCAAACAAAGGCACGCTAGCACAAAAGGACGAGAAGGGTAAAACCCTGGGACGCTGGGCAGTGCAGGCCCGTAGGGGCCCATTGTTTTCGAGAGAGCATTATGAAGAGATACACATGCGCTGAAAAAGCGGTTCACACGCACGCTCTAGTTGAGGGTAAGACCTGGCTGCACACAAAGGAGCTTAATCATTCATAAAACTGGAGAGGCTAATAAAATATGCAGCACATGAATGCGGTAAAGTGCTCCGGTGCTGCCTAAACTTTTAAAAAGACACATCGAATCAGCTATTGTGCACGTGTAGGCCGATTAGTTTGCTGGGGCTGAAAAGATGAGGTCACGTTGTTTGTAGCATCTCTAGGGCGGATCCTGTCAGGACTGCGTCCTCTACTTCCTGTCTTCTGCGTTTCTTTATGCATTTGTCTTGTTCGTTCTCTGGCTTTCGCTGTGTGCTTTTTTTGCCACTTTGCTAATAGAGACGCTGAGCGAGGAGACAGGAAATGACAAGGAGAAAAGGGAGGGAGCCACAGGAAGTAACAATCACAAATGAGATTTCTAATAACATCTCCATTGTTTTCCTGGCAATGAGATTATACAGACATCAAATAGAGACTTCCTTCTCAGCTGTTTCTCCTGAGAAAAGACTTGCAGCTTTCTCCTCTGGAGTTTTAGAAGAGATATATTTTAAACTGGACCACAGTATCCAAAATTCTACAGTCTAAAGTTAGAGATTTGATTTTAATCTCTAGAATTTAGTTTTAAGGTATTTAGGTTGTCCTGAAAGAAATTAATATGTTTATTCATTAAAATAAACAAATGTGACGAAGATTTGCATTACAAACTAATTTCTGAACACTTGGTTTATTAAAGAATTCTAAAGAAATGTATAACAGTTATATAAAAAGAATAAAAAATCTAAACTGTTGTCAGCATTGATAAAAAGAAATGTGTCTCGATCAACAAATTAGCATATTTGAATGAGTTTTGAAGGATGATGTGTTCTAGAACACTGTAGTAATGATGCTGAAAATTCAGCTATGCCTACAGCTCTGCCATCACAGGAATAAATTTATATTCGAAAATCTATTCAGATATTACAAATATACTGATTTGCAAAAAGACGAAAAAACAAATAACTGAGAAATTTCCAAAATCATAAAAAAGCAATAGTATGTGTTTAAGACACATAAAATAATCCCAGAGTACATAAAATAATATAAGACTTATAAAGCTTGTGCATTAACCCCTAAGCCACAGCTCTGACTTTTCTGTCCTTCTTTCTCTCATTATGTTTGAGGGAGCGTTAGGAGTTGCAATCAAGGGTGCTGTTGTGTGACAGATCGTTCAGCTAATAAGTCCAGTCTTGGTTTCTCCACCACCTAGCACCTCTAGCATCCACGCACTCAAGTGAACTCAACCATCAAAAGCAGAGGCTCCTGCCTTCAAGCTTACCATGGCTAACAAGCACAGCTGTTCACTGAACCCACCACAGACCAGCTGAGGATATATTAGTCACGTACAAACAAATGGATAAATGAGAGCATAGGGTAATCATCACCATTTTTACAATAGACTTTACCTCTGGTGGACATCTTGATCATAGAATTCGACAGGGTTGTGAATTAAATAGCATTTAGAATTGAGAATGTGGTTTCAAATTCCAGTTCAGATTTAAAGTGTATACATATGTATTGAGGTATAGCAGATAAGATGCAGACTTGCAATTTGATATTAGATCTGAAAATGTGAAGGTTTTATAAGTCTCAGACAGCTGCACATTTTCTTTTTACTAGAAAAATAGTCATTTTTGAAATGCATATGCTTCTAAAAATCCTTGAAACAACTGTACAAGATATTAAAATTGTATAAATACAAGTTTTATTAGTCTCATTGAATTGTCTGATATTTGCACTTAAGTATTTGAATATTTATTTAACTTTATCCAGTTTCAAGGATTTTTTTATTATTTGAAAACAAGTCAAACAATTATAAAAAATTCATTAAGTATAGTGTTTAAATTAATGAAAAAGAAGAGCTTTAAATGCTTATTTATATTTATTAAGTTTATGTACATAATTTCCCAAATAATTGCTTGTTTCCCTGCATAGCAAATTCCACTTCCTGTAAGTCTATTTCTACTTCCTTTGAGATATGGCCAATTTAATTAAATTTCACACTCTTAATTTGAAAGGGTGCAGGTTCTTCAATTCAGAATTTTGCACAGCTCTGGTATGCATTAAAGCTGTGATTCACCTTGACATTCAATAGGAAACATGTGACCTCAGCGGCCGCATTTAGCATGATGGGAAGTCTGGAAAAAGAGCACGCCACACGTTTGAGTGTCATTACTAGCTCTGTATTTAGCCTTGAGCCTGGGGATATGTTTGGACAAGTCTTTAAGTGTCTGCCTCACAAATTATCCTGATAAAAGCACATGGGGCGAGCAAATGAATTCAACCGAAACCCAACAAAAGCACTGTTTACATAAGCTAATCCCAGGCAGGGTGCTAGCCGCTATGCCAACTCTGAGCAGTCTCCGCAGGCTGGGGAAATCTTTATTGAATCATCACCCGCTCCCAGGGCACTTTCGAGACCCCAAAGTGTCTTTATCCAATAGGGAAGTAAAGGAAGGGACGGGTCCTTTCAGATGGCATCGTTACGGTCTTCAGTGGTTTGAAATCGAGGCCAAAACAAATGGCCTTTCCCAGAGCGGTCTTTAATGTACCTTTTTGGGGCCGGATTTTCAGTCAGACCGCGGAGAATTGGATACAGTTATGGTGGGTTAGAATCGCTGTAGCTGTATATTATTATAGCAGGCTCTTTTGACACTGGAGAGGTGTGTGTGTGTAGTGCGTGGACTTTTCATGACATGTAAAAGGTTGGGGCTTGAGATGAGGGCATGGGGGTGGGGTCCGTGGAATGAGTAGCATGTTCTCAATGATTTATGACACCTTACGTTGCCTTCTCTGTCCTTGGTTGCTTTCAGGGGGAAACGCTTTCCAATGAGTCTCTAGATGAAAACGCACTGGAGGGGCGGAAGAAAAGATGACAGGAGCGGCTGAAAGGCACTACACTGTGAAGGAGGAGCAGGCTGCCACCAACAACCCTCCTCTTTTTCTTGAAATCGAGTGGTTATCGTTTGTGACTGAAGCCAAGCAGCACAGGCTGTTCCTCTGCGCTCTCTGTGTGAATTCATAGCAAAAGCAGCTTTCCCGACCGCTAATTACAACTCGAAGCTCATTAAACCACCAGATTCATACACACGCACATGCATGCGCGACCGCTGATGATGGCGTCATACGTCACCCTTTACATCTAGAAGATTGATCCGTTCTAAAATCCTAAATCAAACACAGCCCCGCTCCCCGAGAAAACACTATCCTCTTCCAGAATCCACAGCAGATCTATATTTACAGCTGAACGCTCAGCCTCTAACTAAAATCATGCTCATCTCAAAGATGCAACGAGGCAAAGCCCAGAAGCGACAGCGCCAATGAGGAACTGGATCGGACGCCGACGGTAAAACGTCGATGAGTCCTTGTGTTGCCGCAGCCTTCCACGGCTTTGGATCGTTCCTTCTCCACCATTTATCCCTGAACACAGGCTTTGTCGAGCACTTACGCCAGTGGCCTAAAAGCAAGCTGTGTGTAAAAAAGAAATGGCAGGGCCCTTAAAAGGGGAGAATCCATCAGGCTCGGGTTGTTACAAAGTGGTCCTCTATTAAAAATGCAGCAGGGCCATTACCTCAGGACCGGTGCCTTTCTCCTCTGGCTCTCTCAAGCCCACAGAAACCAACTAGCTAGCTCAGATCGCCCCATTACAGCTTGGACCACACGTGAGTGCTAGTCATGGATGAATACTGGAAGCGCTTGCAGTTAGTTCCAAATAAAGGTGACAGTGACCAGATACACACGCAGAAGAGACTTTTAATGTAACACTATTGCACCTCTTAGTGTAGTTTAGAAGTCTGTCTCTATTCCACACACTCAGATATGGACTTTGAGCTACTTGTTCAATTTGCTTAAAGGAATATTTCACCCAAAATGAATTCTTTTCTCACTCCTAAACCTGTATAAGTGCTTATGTGGAACACGAAAGAAGCTATTTTGAAAACCAAATAGTTGCTGGTCCTCATTGACTTCCATAGTACAGGAAGAAATACTATGGAAGTCAATGGGGACAATCAACTCTTTGGTTAGCAGCATTTATTTAAATATCAACATACATGTTCAACATAAGAAAGAAACTCGTACAGGTTTGGAATGACACAAGAGTGAGTAAATGATCACAAAATTTTCATTTTTGTGTGAACTAACCCTTTAAAAGAATTAATTCAAAAATTAAAATTCTGCCATTATTTATTCACCCTCAAATTGTTTTTATACTATTCTATAACTTTCTTATTTTAGGGAATACAAATGAAAAAAAAATGGAAAAATGTATCTGTTTGTTTCTGCATACCATGAAAGTCGCTGTACTTTCATTATATGGACAGTTGAACCCTTTTGAAAAGTCAGTGACAGAATTTAATTTTTAAATGTGAACTATACCTTTAACAACTATACCTTTAACAATTCTTAAACATTGCGACAACGTATTTAATTACTTTCAATTCACTTGAATTTGTAAAGTGGAAGTTGCCATAATCCTTCAGGGTTAAAACTACATTAATCACTTTTTGTTAGCATTTACTGAAACGTACTGAAGCATGCTTTGCAAGAGACTCATCCGGGAGCGTAAAGTTTAAAATCAAATTAAAATGAATTATTTTATGTGTTTTTGATTAAAGGAAAAAGTATGCTTGTGGTAAATGTGCAGTTTGCTTAGTGATTTAGAAGAGTATCTGTCATGAGTTTTTGTGGTTACCCTTGTGGAGCTTGAAGGCTTCCACATGAAGGCTTTGGTGTGGCTTTGGTGTGTGTTTTGTCACTAAATGAGAAATAGCTGTGCTAATGCTAGTGCAGTGGTGAGTCTCTTTCTCTCTCTCTCTCTATTTTTTTCCGCATCCTGATTTTGCAGAGTTAGATGTGTTCCTGGGTCAACATACTTTTTTGACCCTGGAACAACATTTTAATCCAAAATTTTAGTTTTGACCATATCTCCACCCCTAAACCTAACCTTACCCATGAGTAATGCCTAAAATCATATTTAATGATAGATGACCACAAGCACCAAGCACTGATTGTAAGCCTAAACTTTACAAAAACTATAAACTGGTTCTTTAAATCTGATTGGCTAATCACAATGTTGTTCCTGAGTCAACAAAGATGTTGACCCAGAGACACGTTGAACTTAGCAAAATCAGGTTCTGCGCAACTACCACAATCAAGGACTGGTAGAAGAAAGGTAGTAAGGTCATTGTTAAAATAGTATAACATCAGCGGTTCAAGTGTAATGTTACGAAGCTACAAGAATACTTTTTGTGTGCAAAGAAAACTTTATTCAACTACTTCCTCTCTTCTGTGTCAACCTTCATAAGAGTACACGACTCTTGTGTCTGCATTCCTCTACTTTTTTTAAATTCAATTATTATATTTCTAAAAAGGTCATGAAAAGGATCATTAATTGGTCCAGAGAGTCCTAAATAAAACATGAAAACTATCTGGATCTTTGAATGAGACGCTTATTTTCCTAATAGTTTGGTGTGTTAAAATTTAATTTAAAAAATATATATATTTTGTTTGTATATTGACGCATTTCTCTGGATCAGATTGTACAGTCAAAACTATATTTTTATCAGTACTTTAACTCAGCATCGTGACAATGAAAGTTTCTTCTTGCATTCTTACATTGGTTTTGTGTGACTGGATGCGCATGAGAGTTATTACTCTCTGATGCAAGATGTGAAAATCTAGAACACATTTCACCTTCAGAACGGGCCAAAAAATATTGAACTACTACAGTACTACAAACAGCTCTTTTGTGCGCTTTGTATTCTTCTCTTTTCATGTTCGTGACTGATGCAAAGCGTTTCACCCCTGAAACGAGGACAATCTTGGGCATAAAATATTATCCACCTATGATTGTATGTTTGCCAAGTATGTTCCTCTTTTCAGAGTGAACCCCACCCCTCTGAACAGATGGCTGGAGAGAATGCCCAGGACACAGTAGGAGAGAGAGAGAGAGAGGAAAAGGGAGGGAAGATGAGAGAAAGATAGGGAGGAAAAGAGAAGAACATTTATGGACTAAAAATATGAATGCTTGTATTCATATTTGTGGTGCCTGGCTCAAGGGTTTCACCTCCACCTTCAATACCACGACTGAGGTGAGACCCTTGAGCAAGGCACCGTTCCCCCAACTGCTCCCCAGGCGCCGCAGCAATGGCTGCCCACTGCTCCGGGTTCACGGTGTGTGTGTGTGTGTGTGTGGTTGTTCACTTCTCACTTCTGCTGTGTGTGTGCACTTGGATGGGTTAAATGCAGAGCACAAATTTCTAGTATGGGAAACCATACCTGACCACATGTCACTTCCTCCTCCTCCTTTAAAACCATTTCTCTTGTGAATATTAGACAGCATAGTGATTAAGTTTAACGTGTGCTTTCCAACTAAAGGAGGTCATGTGACACTATATTTTTGTTCTCGCAACTTACCGATGTTTAACATTAAATAGAAACCTCTGAGTAAAAAGACTGTACACGGATTTTCATTTGATTAAATTTACATTTTTTAATTATCAAGATTTTAATGCATTCATTTGTTTAGACAATATTGTTACAAATTTTATATATTTAAAACATTTTATGATATCAATGTACTTGACATCGATTTGGATTATTAGAATTTCATTGAACCATTGAAACAGAATCCAGAAAAATAAACACAAAGGTTAGGAAAAAAATAAAACTGAATTCATAGGGCCCTATTTGTGGCTTAGATGCACACTCCAATGCTAACAGAAAAATTACACATGGACAAGCATAATTTAGCACTCTAGGCAGATCAGACCTCCCTAACTCGATGGTTACAGGCAGACACTTACTGCAAGCATTTTACAGTACAGGCTTTCCCGACGGAAGTGTTTACATGTATAATTCACACACGCATACAAAGCCTGCACCCTTGTAAGTTCATGTTTCTGCATATGTCTTTATGGATCTCTTCCAACAGCAACTCAAATAACCCAAAAAAAATACATTAGAGTAAAAACAACACAAATTGTTCTTTTAGAAACAGTATTATAGCCTAACATCATGTAATGCTATTACAAGTAATGTTATTGTACTCTCAAAGGGAAAACGCTGGACTAGGCAAGTGATTAGAAGTCAGGCTTTGTCTTGTAACCGCATAAAAAAAAACAAAAAAACAACAACCAGACAATTATTCACAATTTTAAGCATATTTTAAGGCTAAATTACTCATTTTGTTGCAGTCAGTAATTTGTGTGTGAAATGGCTGAGTGTGCTTGTGGATTTTAATCTATCCTTTCACCTGTTTAATGACAGAGTTGGTAATGAATACCGAAAATCAAATTGTCGTTGATACCTGAAAATTGCTTGTCCATTAACGAGTTTAATTATTCAGATGAAGGTTGTTTGGAGGAGGGGAGATGAGAGCATTTTCACCCGTCTGCTAAAAAATAGGTGCCGCTAGAGGAAAATGATGCATCAGTCTGGTAATTATCCACAAGCGGAGTAAATATCACAATGTAATAATCCTAAATGACATTGAGAGCAGCGGAAATATAATGAGCCACATATATGCACCATTCCCATAATGCAGCACGAACGTTGCTTGCAAGCCGCGTGTCACCTCACTGCAGGGCAGTTAGCGTGCACTCCCACTGAGAGGAGAGGTTTAAACGGCCGACTGGATGTTATTTCTGCTGTACATAAAGCTGACCCCACAGAGTGTAACCGAACACCACACACACACACAGACTTGCTCGCATACACAATCTCATAGCTCTGGATTTGAGTGCTCGCTCTGGCTGTCTTCCCCTTTCCCTTCTTTCGAAACATCAATGCGCACACACACCATAAAGCCCTGACTTCTAGCCACTGATTGAATGGAAGACGGGGCCCCACTGGCCTCCGTTGACACAATACCATGGGGGAATTACCTCCCTTAAATTCTATTTTATATCCCACTGGTGTATGACTGCTGTCAAGGATACCTCAGCTCACACACTCACGTTTATATATCCACCCATGTTCAGCTAAACACTGCAAAAGGAAAGGGAAGTGATACTGGTACAGTAGATATCTGCATTAGGGGAGTTAGATTGTGAATCCATTGATTTGGGATGTGTGTCATTTGAAATTGAACTGAGTTGAGAATGTTTTTTTTAATTCCAGTGCAATTGTTGTCTTTGAACTGAGGTAGAGTGAAAGAATTGTAATTCAAATTTGATTGTTTGAAAGTTTTGTCAAGTTATGTTTTAAGGTATAGATAGATAGATTTAACGCTACCTTCTTGTTAAAGTGTCAGGAAGAAAAGTGGAAATGTAATGTGCATTTGCAATCTGTTCACTTTCCAGCGAATTTTACGTTCAGTGATATCTATGACCCATATTATGAAACAATGGATGGATTTCCAGCCACATTTCATTTTCTTTTGAACCTGCTTCAATGAAAGTAAGTCATTTACATGTAATTGATACCAGGGTCTTTATAATAATTTAACTGAATTACAGATTCTCGACATTAACAGCTAACTGCCGCATCATAATTTCCCCTGCTTAACATTTGCCTCTCATAGAACACACAGTATTATTGGGGCAGAGAGGGAAAGAGAGAGAGAGCGAGGGCAGTGATTGTGTGTCAGTTGCCCCTCTTCCCCCTCATGATTGATTTCCCCCGGAGGAATGCCTCCACTCAGAGAGCACGCTAGATTAATAAGATTAATAACAGACCATTTACATCCTCAATCACGCACACACACGCAATCGCACTCACGCTGACCCGTGCTCACATGAGGTCCTCATCCTTCACAAGCGAGACCGAATATCTGAAATCTGAAACTCCGTCCCAGTGCCAAAAAACCTCCTCCATCTCCTTTAATAATCTACAGATCAATAATTATTCCCAGACTGGCCCATTTGACCATTACCCATGATGCTCCAGTGTTAGCCATAGTGCTCAGGATCCCCAACATACTTTGCACATTTCTGAGCCTTTTGAATATGCATGCATTTTCTTTAACAGGCCCTATTTAGCAAGGTGAGTTATCGTTGTGAGGACTTTTGGTTGCGGCGAAAGAGAAGGACAAAGACATGGTGCTCTGGACGAGCCCCCACATCCCTCGGAGACACTCTGAGAAACTCATTAGACAGCGGAAGTGGGTAAGATCCAATTTGACGTGACCTTGAAGGCAGCTACAAGGAGTGGGGGAGTGTGTGTTGATGGGTAATACGGTGCCTGTTGCTAGTGTCGCATATAGACTAGCGATGAAGGACGTCAATCAAGTTGTTTCTAAAAGCTCCTCTAAGATTTTGAAGGCTTAGATTGGCCAAGCGGTTACTAAATTCCGGTAGTATAACACGGGTAGAAGGAGGGAAAGAGAGAGGTCGTAAACACTTGCTGATGGAGAGCGACTTGGCCATTGCCATTTATCATGTGTCTTTTGGGAACGCTTGCATATTTGGCCAACGTTGAGCAAGCAACTCCTTCAAAAGACTTTCCATAAATTTTCTTTCCTCACATTTGTCTTTTTCACTTTGTAATTTACCCACCCCAAGTTGATCAGGCAAATGCATCTTCACGCCCTTTGTTCTGACAGCCATTTATTTTGTTCTGATCCAATCATAGCCCTCTCTCCACTTTCATTCACTCAAACATGTTACACAAGTGCCGGCCTCTTATGGGGTGCGCCGCATAAAAACATTCATGAATTACAGAGGGAGGCCGAGATCACCACTGGCCCCGATAGCATCTAGGCACTATCGATCAGCCCATAGTAATCAATTTTCCACGTCCGGGTGGTGTAGGGGCTTAGAGAGATGGATGCAATTATTCAAGTCTCTCCACCACAGGCTACACAGCTGAGAGGACAGAATCTCAGGATCATGAGTGTTTGCGTGCGAGAGTGTATGCATGCATTCTTGATAAACGACCACTCTTGCACCTCCAGAGAGTGGCCCATGTCAAATATCGGTCATGTGGTTTGTGTGTCAGTAATCTGTCAGAACTGTGCAGACGCAAGAAAGCATGTGAGGCAGACAATCAGAACATCACAAAACCAGATAACCAAGGTGCCTTACCTTAGTCTGAAGGTAGTGAGGGTAATAGTAAGTGTACTGGGGGTACATTGGTTGCTGTTCCAAGCGTTTGCCCATGTAGCTGGAATCCTTCTGGCTTTGGCTGGATACAGAGACTCGCGTGTGGGATCCAACAACTCAAAAAGCCTCCGCTTGTGGTTCCGCAGCTAGAGGCTAGATCCGCGTGAGGGACGGAGCCAGAGGAAGGATGGAGAGCGAGAGAGAGAGAGATGATACGGCACACAGGCAAGTGTGCGCGCGCCGTGCCTCTCCTCTTCACGCCGTCTTCGGGAGCAGGGGAGGAGGAGGTGATGGAAGGAGAGCTGAGGTACGAGGATGGGATACCAGCAGAGGTGTGCGCGAAGAAAGAAGGAGCAGCGGCACAGGAGAGAGGAGAGAAGGAAGGAAGGAGGCGAGGGAAGAGGAGGGGGCACTGTGGCGATCACTTCTCCGGAAAACCGGCTTCTAGTCTCCTGCTCATGCCCTGACTTTGACTCTCTCTCTCTTTCTATTTATCTAGCTCCTTGTTTCTCACTCTCTCTCTTTCTCTCTGACAGTCGGTGCAGCGTGGGTTCCCAGAGGAGCTTGTCAGATATCCCAGTTGCACACTTTGTTCCCGTCTGGCGGATGCACAAAGCGGCAATGTAGACAGTCGTCGGATTTGGATCTCTGCAAGCTCAGCTGACGGGACTCAAACCCTCCGCAGGAAGGACCAGATGTGAGCCGTGAGGTTACGAGGCACACAGGAAACGCCACAAACTCCAGGCAGACTGCAGTATCCGAAAAGTCCAGGTGCAGCAAACGCTGTTTTTTTCCTCTGTGATTTTCTTTATTACCCGCCTCCCTCGACTGCCTGCTTTGTTGCGCGCGCGAGTGTGTGTGAGAGAGTGAGTGTGAGTGTGTGTGCCTGTGTGAGAGTGTGTGAGTGTGTGTGTGCGCGCTGCCGGCTGCTCCACACTGTGGGGAAGATTGAAGGGATCAGCTTGGGCAGCGCCGTGTTCCTCCTCCTCCTCCAGCCTGGTGGGTGGAGCTAAGGGCTGGCTGCACCACTCCCAATCAGGGGAGTGTCTTGAGCAGCCTATCTCTGTTTGTCCTCATGGGAGAGCTGCCGCCCACTGCATGGCTTCACTAGATGCTGAAGGGGACGACTTATCCTTACTCTCACACTCTGGGGGAGGAGACTGTGGACGACACAGCAAGGAGCCGAGGCCCCCTACTGGTCAACCACAGACTGTACCTAATCATATTTCCTTTTTTCTCAAGCTTTATCTTTTCTTTAGTGTATTTTTAACTTCACTTTCTTTAAATAAATAAAACATGATTGACCGTAAGATGTTTCTTTGCTCTTGTCTGACACACACTGGTAGCTTTGCATTGGCTGATACACTGACATACTGACACACTGACATGCATACGAGTACATAAGTGCAGTGCAGAAATGGCCATGAATCAATCTTCCATAAAGCACTGTTGCTTATTCCAAAAAAACAAAATAAAAAATCCAGGAAGTGAAACGCTTTACTGGGATAGAGAGCAGTTTCACAGCAGATTCTTTTTTTCCACCACCTCTGCAATGTTTGTTGCAGTGGCCAATTATTTGCAGCATAAAAATTGGACTCAAAAAGAAAGTAACTGAAAAATCTCTCCCTAATCATTCCTATGCGCTCTTTCGAGTTTGCACTTTGATCATAGTTTTGACATTGTTGAGGTATTTTTTCTTTTAAAACGAAGTTCACATGCAGATATGGCTGTTCGTAAGAGACAGTTTCAGGGCGTGACAAATTAGTGCTAAAAGAAAAAGCAGGCTATAAGTGTTTGCAGACTGACGGCGGTAATTATGAGAGCTATGGCAATTTTTTTGCCTAAAGACTGCAGTAAAGTGAAAGGAATGTGAGACCTAATAAACAACAGCGATTGGGAAAGACAACAATACATTTTCATTAGGACAGGCTCTCAAAGTCGTCTGCAGTGCGGGAGGAGAGAGAGGTGTACGAGTCTAGCTCTCTCATCACTATGATTGGAATGCTGAGGCACAGAGGGAGGAAGGGAGGGAGATATGAGAAGCCAGTGGAAGGGGTTCAAATAATCCACAGCACACCAAGTGCATTGCCACTAAAAGTCAGTTATAACAGCAATAGAAACACAAATAGAGCTGCGTTTCATGAGATGACAAAGGAAACGATATTAAAGGGGTCCTACTTTTTTTGTTATTTAGTTTTTCCCCCCAGGGTCCTTCTATAACATTAGTAAAAGCTTTTTTGTGTGTCAGAACATTCATAATTTGACAATTTTCTACCTGTCTCTGATCATTAAAACTAAACCTTCCAATTGTTTGTTGTTGCTGTACCTTTAAGGCTTGCTGACGCACAACATGCCGGTTTGCTTTTAAGTCCTATATCGTCCTTCAATAACACCCTTTTTAAACTCTGCACTATATTTTGCGGCAGGATCACAAAACAGCTCATGCAGAAATATGACATATGCACAAACCGTTAGATCAGACTGAAAAGTCAGAAAGTCAGAATAAGCTGTTTTTTGCAGCTTAGTATTCTTTGGCCATTTTGGTCTTGGTAGATTTGAGTTACATTGTGTTTTCATAGTGCATCAAACTCTTTTATTTCAAAGGATTCCTTATACATTCATTGCTTGATGCATATTTTAAAAATATGTGTTTTTTATACTTGCAGATTAATTAAAATACTCATAAAAATGACTGTATATTAAATATAATTTAATGCCATGGATCCCATCAAGATCTGTTTTTGTGATGCATGTTAATTCCATATTACTCCATGTAGATGTATGTATTGGCTTGAACAGTGAAAAAGCTGAAATTAATAGCCTTTTTATTTCCTTACTTTGCATGATGTTTTAGGGCTTTTTCTGGAATGATTGTACAGGGTTAGCGTGAGTACATGCTCACAGAACGAGGCCGGTGCCATGACGCCGTAATTGTTCTTGCTATGGTCTTCAAAGAACTTTGCACATGGAGCTGGACACGCTCCCTGCAACTCAGGGGTACCATTCTCAAAAAGCCAAAGAAAAAAAATGCTCTCATCGGACTGCTGCACAGCTGGGAAAATAGAGTCGGCTGCGCTCATTTGTGGGACGACAGAAAAAACACGGGATAATTGTGTCCCTTGGATGGAGGCAGGGATGTAATACTGTAGTGTCAGTCGAAGGCCTGTTTAATACGTAAAAGGAGAAACAGACCTCTACTGTTTGCCTAGAGTGTTAAGTTTTGGTTTAGTATTCAATATTGAACACCAGAGTCGATGTAATGGAGAATATCACTATATTAAGAGCATATTAAGGTAGACATTCTTTCCAGTAGATGGAAATGCATAAATCTACCACTGATGTGCTATTCCATTACACCAGTCTCTAGCTAAAGTCTAATGCTAATACTGCCACACAGTTTCACACCAACTTTCACATTTTGACGCTTGGTCAAAACCCTTTTCGACGCGAATGGGGCCTCTGTTGTTTTAAATAGAAAACTCCTAGCGTCAACATACATTTTATGGTCATTATTAAAAGATATTTTGGGTAAAAAGAATGGCATTACTGCATATATTAAGGGGTGTGATTTTTCAATGTCAAAACAGCTTCAAATTATATTATTTACACATTTTTGAGCACGTAACCCAACCCCTGCCCCTAAACCTACCATCTGTCAATACAACACAAGATATAGCAGGCAGATACAACTATTTTCATAATTTATTGGAAAACATATTAATATTCCAAGATGATTAATTTTGTGAGAGGAATAGACGCAGTCGCTGTCTGTCTTCCGTGTACTTCCTGTGCGCTGCTGCAGTCTGTGTGAAATTTCAAATAATGCTGCTACAAGAATCCTTACGTCAACGTTGGTTTTGAAATGCCACTTGTGTGTCTCTTGATCGATTGCACCATGCTGTTGTGAAATACTATTGGCTCTAGTGTATCTCCTAACCGTTTGCGTCATTCTACTGGACGGGAGTATGTTTTCTGAACGAGATGACAGCGCGTGAATGGAGCGGGATCATTTTTAGTGATTAAAACTCTTCTTCGCATAAAGACTTCGTATGGCTTCAGAAGACTTGGAATGTGACACGACTTGTTTGTAATGTATTTATACTGCTTGTTTATGATTAGTTTGTGCAATAAATACCTGTGTTTGTATTAATCAGAGGTGGGTGGGGGTTGGTGCTACAATAAAAGTAAAAAATTATATAATAAATTTATATATGCATGCAAACACCTGCGAGCAATGGAGGACCCTTCAAGTCGAAAAGTGACTAAAAAGGGGTACCTCGAGCTTCAAAAAGTAACGCAAAAGGGTCTTGATCAAGCGTCAAAATGTGATGAGTTGGAGTGCGACTGTGTTGAATACAGATGAAACAGTGTGTAAGTTTAGATGGTAAGCTAACCGATAGCTTGAACGTGGGCAACTTGCCACAACACTCTAGTATCGTGGTGCCATGTTTTGCACAGACAAGCACCACTCATTTTCCTCGAACAATGTGAAAATGCAGTTTTGCATGTACCATCCACACTTCAGCACAGCCACATTGGCCACAGTCCTGCCACCTGGGGGTTTATCCCAACTGGCTCCGGCCTAGCCAATCTGCTGTCTGAGTGGTGCTAGCAAACACCTCCAGTGACAGTCGGGCTAGATAAGTAACAGCACAGGCTTACCTGAGATAAAAGCTGCAACGCCATCAATCATGAAGAGGGGGAGAGAGGGTGAAAAAGAGAGTGTTAGAAACAAAGCGTGTGAGAAAACGAACGAGAAACGGATAGAAATAGAGCGCATCCGACATGCATGCATAATCAATTTGCGATCAGACCTCACCGACACAATTTATCACAGCAATCTTTGACTATATTAATATTCATTTCTTATCTATGGCTTGTTGTTTGCAAACAATGGAATAGAAACAATTTAAAGTCGGGAATCTTGATACAATCTGATCACGTGGGGTGAGTCGTAGTGCCAAGAGTGCATTCCTGTGCTCTACCATGGACATGCTACTTTTGGGACAGGTTCCTCTATGCTGTTTCCATTTAAAGATCTAGCTGTTCTGGAGTCAGATTGGCCTTGCACATTAAATCCCATCTCAAGAAATACAATTTTAATTGATCATGGCTGATTGTGTGTGAAAGGCATGGTAAGAATGAGTGCATTTTACATTATAATGTTTACATGCAAAAATTTACATTCTAGGCTGAAAAGATTGCAGATTGCAGAAGATAAATACTGTACAACACGTGTATTTTTTCCCTGTATTTGACTACAAATGTTTTACAATAATATGCTACACTCTCAGAAAAAGGCTGGTAGTTTTTCTAAAGCTACACTTTGGTACACTGTTTACCCCTAAAGGCTGCACATATTAGTATCTAAATGGTATATATTAGTATATTTTGAAAAGGTACTGACCTAGTAGCTGAGTTTGTACTTGTTTTTTGTTTTATTTTTGTATTGTGGCCACGTAACCTCACTACTGTATGTGCATGTCAGTAGATTCCAGTTATCTTAAAATTTGTTTATTCATTTCATTCAATTCTTTTTTGGTAACACGTTATTTTGATGGTCCTTTTTGTGAATTCTTATGACAGTATAACGCTGCACTACGTCAACGAACTCTCATTAGAATATTAGTCGACTGTCTGCTTCATATCTGCTACTGTAACTCTTTATTGTGATGGTCTCCCTGCAGACATTCAACTGACTATAAATAAACATACAACTTATTCTAACCCTGCCAGTCAACTAACACTCTAATGAGAGTTGGTAGACATTATTTATGTGCAACATTAATTATAGTCAACAAAATGTGTTAAAGGAATCATCAAAATAAACTGAAACGTTTTTTTTTTTTTGCCATTTTAAGTCCAGGGATATTTAATATGTTGAGTCCTGTGACTAATATGGTCTGTTTAACCAACACAGTCTCACCCCAACTCGTCACATTTTGGCGCCTGCATGGTCGAAACAGTTTTGCGTCGTTTTTCAATGCTCAAGGTATCCCTTTTCAGACACATTTCAACGTGTCTTTTTACGAGGAATTGAGGAATACCATGCAGCATGTACTGCTGTATACTGCTTTCTTCAGGTATTTTGTTCATACAGGGTATATGCATATTGCATACAGCAATAATACAAGTACAAGCAATTCCGAACATCAAAATAGCCCACAACTGAAAAAACTCTTTAGTAAAAACATTTGCAACAACAGACACGTAATACCAGTAATATCTCAACTTCCTCCAAAAGCAGTGCTCAAATTAGTGAGAAAACATGATATGTTTTGAAATATCGGTGAAGTGGGTGGGCTCGAAACCAACCCGCCCATCTCCAAGAAAATGTCCCAGTGTGTTTTATCACTCATGAGCGCCTTGTTAAGTCCCGGGGTAGTTGAGGTTCATTTCACACAGCTTTGTTCCCCGTGCTTCAACTCGAAGCCATAAAGTTTAATAGAGTTCCTCTAATCTCACACTGGGCGACCCACAGCACAGCGGCGCACTTATTAGATCCTCTGCCGGCAAAGAGCGGCCACAGATTCACACCAGACACACGGCGCACCGAGAAGCGCAATCTTCTACTCTTCAAATGACTGATTTCATCCTACGTTTCTTTTAAGTGTGTCATTTGAGTACTACAGTGAGCTGGATTGAAAAGGAGGGTGTGAGGATGGGATGGGTTTTAAATGCTTTAGAAGAAGGGTTAATGTAAGAATGAACTAGGAAAGAACTGGGTGGGGAGAGGAAAAAGGAAAATAACCTAAAAAAAAAAAACAAATCAAATGTGAGCCCATTTACTTTTCATTTACTCACCCACAAGTCGTCCAAAACTTCTTGCCTGAAAGAACTGCTTTTGTCCATGTAATGAAAGTTAATGGGGTACAAAACATCACATCACCCCTTTACTTACATTATAAGAATAAAAACAGTTGACATTTTTCAAAAAGGCAGTTTTTGGGTGGGATTTCACTTTAAAACACGACCCTAGATTTTTATCTCGTTGAACACCCTGCTTCGCTCGGAAATACATCAAATTGGCGAAGTAAAATGGGTTGCAAAGACAGTTTCACGTTGAAATGGGTGGATATTAAACTAGTTTCTGTTTTTCAGCATATACCCTGATAAACAAGTGATGGAGAGGCTTTTCTCAGAAAATCACACCAAGCAGAGATTATGGCTGACAAGTTTGCATTAATACACCGCCGTAGAGCTGGAGAAAAGGCACTAAAAATACCAGTTCATTTTAATCTCTGCAAAAGCGGCAATGGATAAATTATTATTCCGTTAATAGAGCTGAGATGTAGCACTTTCTGCCATGTTGCATTCATTAAGCTAAAAGCTAACCAAGCTCAACTGATCTGTGTCCGTAATTAGAGAGTCATGGTGGCATCGTATGAAACGTTCAACAGATTGGCTTCATTAACCAACCGCAGATTAATGAAAGTTGCTGCCTTTTCCAGAAAAAAAATAAAAAAGAGAGCAAAACAATTTGGCTTTCTGTTTGGAATTCCATCATGAATGAAATTATTGGCAAGAAAAGATGTGTTTTATGGGTCTCTCTCTCTCTGCGTCTGTCTCTCAGCAGGTGGAGGTGTCTCTAATGGAGGTAGTTGAGACTGGTCTAGCGTGACTGACGCATGAAGCTCCAGTGGAAGGTAATTAATTTCTGTAAACGACTGCCATGTCTGTCAGCTTTTATAAACGAGCGTTTATGTGTTATGGACGATTTAACCAACCCCATTGAGGGGAGCTGACAGAGACAAGTGGAACAGAGACAGGGAGAGAAAGAGGGAGAGAAATTAACGCAAACCGCTGACCATGTGAATAGACCTGCGCTTGCAGTTTGAAATGAGCTCCCATCTCATGATATGGCCACCGTTCAGCTGTCACACAGGCCTTATAAATCATGCGGTGAATCTCGCATACCCCAGCGCTACAAGCCGTGTGTGGAAAGTGACATTTGTGAGGTTCTTTTGTGACTTTATATGGCAGACAAGTGGAATGTGAGCCCCCGTCTGCCGTAACTCTACTTTCGAATGTTTGCACATTGCATAGACGTACAGGAAACATATCATATAAATGATTAACTTCCCCCCCAAAGCACTCTGGGACAGTCAAGAAATAATTTGGTGCATATGTAATGCATATATTGAATTTCAGGCTGAGGCAACATTTTTGTGATTCTGTTTAAGCAGTTACTCTGTGGGTGACACCACTGGAAAGCTACTTTGAAACTAAAGCTTGTCGAACTGCAGGCGACTCCTACTTTGCATTCAAGCTAGACTTTTGAAAACGTAGTAAGCTACAAAAGCTAAAAAAGTAGTTCATTATATTAAAGCTTTTGACAGAGTAATGATTTTATGGAAATATTAAATAGAATATGTTAAATAAAGACATTTATTTCATTTTAAAACAATTTTGTTGCTAAAAACTAAGCTCAGAATTGATTCCAGAAATAATCAAGACGCATTTGGAACATTTCAGAATTGATCCGTGAATCGCAATGCAACATGAATTTGTTGGGAATTTTAATGTGGCTCTTTCTGCAGGGTACACTGTTACACCTGTAGGTGGCAACAAGTGACTGTCTTTTTGAGTGAGTTATTTGTTCATTCATTCATTTAGCCCATTTGCCTAAAAGCACAGATCTATTCATGCATGAAACGTGGTTGTCTTACTGAGTGAGTTGTTTTTAAACAAATCAGTTGAGTCAATGATTCAATGACTCTCCACTTTTTTAATGTCTGAATCAAGCAGTCTCATAAAAGAATCTGTGTCAGTGTCAGTGATTCACTGATTCATTCTGGTTTAAAAAAAACAAACCCTATGAGTTTTGCTTGTAGCATTTAAAACAATAGATTAAGATCAGATTTTAATTAGGGCTGTCAAATGATTAAAATTTTTAATCAAAGTAATCAGGATTTTCAGTGGATTAATCATGATTAATCACTATTTGCAACTACACCTGAATCCTAAACATTTTTTTCTGAAATGCATACCAAAAGATAAATAACAGGCTCAAACATCAAAGCTGAAACATACCATAATATTTGTCTTTGCAATGAGAACAATCTTTTACCTTTACACCGGTTTCACACTGCACGCGTAAGCAGCACGTATGCAGAGCAGAAGCAGCGCGCGCCAATTGTGCTTTCATCACACTGGCAGCGTTTGTCGTGCGGAGCTGAACCACGGCTCGCACTGCAGTACTACAAAACAGACTCGGTGCCGAAACTATCACGCGCGGTATACGCTATAGCGTGTAAGGCGAATTGCAGCAACCATGTCGCGTGCACTGTCAGTTCCAATGGTTGTCGTTTTGCCCCCACTTGCATGCAACAGACAGGAACTGTCTTTTACAAGCCTCCGCCAAATGACGCTCCTCAGTTTTTAAAATAGTCAGCATAAAAGACTTCAGTACCCACGTGTCACTGAGTGCAAAGTCAGTTACTCCGAGGTAATTGTTATCCCACTTTCCTGACAAATAATTTGTCACACTGAGCATGAGTGAAATGCGTTAAAAGAATTCATGTAATTAACGACAAAAAATAATTAATGTCGTTAACGCGTTATTTTTGAAAGCCCTAATTTTAATAAATAATATCTGTGCATCACCTATTATATGCATTTAGCATTTTTCTCTTAATGTATATTGTTCATGAAAATAGACTTTGGAAGCAAATACTTTGAGACCATGGGAACTGAGAATAGACTTTCCAACAGTTTGGATGTGTTTTTGGGCCACAATAGACAACCACTAGTTTAGAAAAAAAGCTACGCTAATTCTACACAATTGAAAAAATGTAGTTGATTTTGCAGCTACGCTACTTTGTGCTCATTAACCCCTCAGCAGTGGTGGCTAAAAAGTCACACTTGGCACCACAAGCTTGTGAAAGTATGCGTCTGATATTTAAGAATGTGTGTTGAAAACGTGTGCATGTGGCCTGGAATTAATGCTCCCTCCTCTGAGCTCCACATCCACTAGGTCGTAATCATCTCCTCTAATGTCATTCCTCACGCCGGGCCCATGCAGAAATAATTACAAAATGGAGGTGCAATTTTCAGGCAGCGATACTAAGAAAAGTGGCACACAAGGCCTCGGAAATGAGAACAAGATAGACTGTAGATTCCAACGAGGACTCGTTGCCGTTTTCCAGATCCCAAATTGTATTTCTCTAACAAATACAGTTTTTGGTTGTTAAAGCTTAACTTGAAAGCCATCCTGAAGAGCCTGTCCAACAGCAGGCGAGAGAGACAGAGAGAATTTTTGAACGCCATCACCACCGAACGAAACATGTTACTTTCCCACTCACCATGTTACTATGAACCCTAGAGGTCCAAAGCCTTTTTCCCAGCCCTCTCACCCCTGCTGGAGAGGGAGCTTTGATGAAGGGTTCTCACATCAGCTGGTTTTAAGCTTGAGTGTGTAATGCAGACTCCAGGTCCTGCCTCTGTAGTTGTGCAGACGCCTTGGGTAATCAGGCCCATGAAATGTGTTTTCACTGCTGATTACAGAGCAGCGGAGTGCAGATGGCCAGCGCAACACTGGAAAAGACCTCCCAATTCCTGGTCAGTGAGACAAATACAGATAAAGACTGTATATACAGTAACACCGCTTACTGCCAGAATGGAAGAGGCAAGTTACTGTATTTCAGAACATATAGAACTTGAGAGTTTAAACCACCCCATTATTTCTCTGCATTAACCAGACAAAGGGTTGTGAGAGGATGGAAGGAGAATAAAAAAGACGTCCTTCTTTCTAAAAATAAACCTCTGAATGAAAATGGTCCTTTGATGGGGAACGCTGGCTGAGTGCCATCATACGACTATATACTGTTCAGTCTATCTTAGAGAGCTGGAGTAAAGGCTAATGGATTCTCTCTTTTTTTGACGCTGCATTAACAATTAATAAAGTGCACATAGGCTTTTATCATCCAGATTCTCCTTTCTTTTATTTGTTTTTTTAAGTACGCATCTACTGTATGTATATTGTCTTCTCATTTTATAGTCTTTAAAATAAATCATATGTTATAATTTTCATTTGTATATATACATATATATATATATAAAATATATATAAAAACACTTGCTGTACAAAGAATTTAGTGTAAACTACAGATGCTTCGTCACATATATTACAGGTCCTTTTAAAAAAATTCATTATTTCATTATTTTCTGTATTGTACTGATAAACATTAGACATTCATATATTTTAGATTCATTACACACAACTGAAGTAGTTCAAGCCTTTTATTGTTTTAATATTGATGATTTTGGCA
>JAUMHQ010000076.1:16515308-16526752 GCA_032361165.1 Enteromius paludinosus
AGGCAAAAACAGACTGTTTCATTCTAGGGTCAAATTCTAGGGTTGTAAATGGACCTGTAAAACCATTTCTGGGCATTATTTCCCCCTTACCTACGCTGCACACCTTCTATGTACATATCAGAGAACAATTTGAAATATTCTTTCAATGCATTCTATGGCACCTTTAACTTAATCCATCCTAGTTTAAGAGTTTCTAAAAACTTTTCAGCAATGCACACACACATACACACAAAAAAAAGTTAGACTAAAATTTTGTGAACAATTTATTTAAAAAAAAAAAAGAAAGAAAAGAAAAAAAGTTAGTCAACCAAATTTGTTTATTTAAAGGGTTAATTCACCCTGTCATACTCACCCTCATGTCGTTCCAAACCCATAAGACCTTCGTTCATCTTCGGAATGCAAATGAAGATTTTTTGGATGATATCAGAGAGCCATCTGTCCCTCCGTAGACTGAAATGATCCCAGATTCCAGAAACACTGGTAAAACAGTCCATGTGACATCAGTGTATCAACCGCACGTTGCTACGAGAATACTGTTTTGCGGAAATATAACATAATTTACTTTAATAATATAATTTACTCTTCTTCCGTGACTTACGTCTTCCGCCATTCTAGAAGGTTCGTACATAAGCAAGCGTTTAACATATTTGATGTAATCAGCCTTGTTTCCATCGGATGAAAACATAGGCATGTGAGTAATCTGCAGCTGTTTGCACCTAGAAGAAAGCGTACGCTTACACAGTAATGTTCTTTAAAATGGCAGAAGATGTAAGTTATAGGAGAAGAATGGTTGAGTATATGATGTTATTTTTCTTTTCTTTGCGCAAAATAAACTGATTGCAACTACTTACAATACCTGTTTGTAATGTGTGATATTATGGAAGTAAAGTTTGCAAACATCTATTCACAGTGACAATTCACAGCTGAAACAAGCTGAAAAGTAAAAAAGCGGATTACATTTCTCTTAAACATACGCATGTAAAAATACACAGGCTAATTTCCGATTCATAAAGCCAAGTGTGACGGTGACCAGTGGCAATGGCAGTCGTCTCAGCGGGATGTATGGAATGAAAGAGGAAGTTGGAAGTAGGGCAGAACATGATTAAAGAAGCTGAATATTTTCCCTTCATGTAGCTCTCTCTCTCTCTCTCTCTCTCCCTCTCTCTCTCTCGCTCGCTCTCCAGAGATTCATGAGTTGCAGTTGTCGCCACCCCCCCAACTTCCTCCATTTTAATCAACAGGATCTATTTACAAAGCCGATGCCTCATGAATAATTCTACAACCTCTTCAGGACAAAACATTGACTTCCTCAATGCTGGGGTTGATATTTTGGTCATGAATCATTTAGAGACGCATGAGTCCCGTTGTTTGTTGCAGCGCTTAACTTCATACTTTTCCAGTTATTTCTAAGGGGTTTGAATTTTCCATTCACATCACGATCATCTTCTATGTCCCACATTCGCTAGTCCTCTCTCTCTCTCTCTCTCTTTTTTTATTTTTTTATTTTTTTTTAATCCTTTGCGTTCATGCAATACCACAGCAGACTGTAATTGCATACAGTCATGTCCTGGCACATTATTTATCATATGGAGCCGCAGAACAAGAGATAACATAATAGCTTTGGCCAGCTGACAACCTCCAATACAGTGGCTGCAAATTGCTGATTGTCACATAAATTATTTTCACATTCATAATATAAACAGGGGAGGGTGTACAAGGAGAGTAAATTTGATGTCTTGAGTCATTATTATTTTTGTAATTTGTAATAATGAATCTCTGGATTGTTGGGAGTGCAAATGAGCTCTTAATTTAGAGACTAAACATGAACATGCATTTTAATGACATCATTTGCATACATTAAGGCGGTAAATGTGGCATCCTGACATATTGGAGTGCTCTGGATTAATTGCTCGGTTGACCCGCTAAACAGAGCAGTTTAACATAGTGTGTTGTCACTCACTTATCCTTTCTGCCTCTCTTGATTAGTAAACTTTAACCGGCCGGGAGCTCCGTCTGAGGGATTTTGCAGGGAGATTTTGCTTAACTTCTGCTGCCTTGACTTCACACAATAAAGTAGCATCCCTTAGCTATAGGCGGAAATAAAGAATTACACAGCTATTCACTGCTGATGGATATGCTTAACTAATCAAATGCAAAAGAAGCTTGAATGCGTATCATTTAAAGCAGTGGTTCCTGACCCAGGGGTCGTGACCCGCACTATAGAGGTCACTAAAAATTTACAAGGGGTTGCAGAGCACTTTCTACTTTGAGGGTTACAAGTAGGACTTAAATAGCTGCAACGTTGTTAATAAATCAAGATTCATATTTGAATTATCATTAAATCTGTACTGTTAGTTACTACATTAACTAATTTAAAAAAAAAATTGTGCTTTATTAATTTCTTCTTCTTTTTGGTGGGGATAATATTTTAGGTTTTAGTGTTGTGTTTTTATTAAATACAAGAACAAGAAATATCTTCTTCTTTTTTTTTACCATTAAAAAAAATGGTGAAACCAAAACATAAATATCTCTAGGTTCTGACAATATCATGAAGAAATGAAGAACATGAAGAAATATCCTAAATTGCTAGAAGCTTATAAATGTGTAATATTTCACACAGTTGAATGGAAAATGTTTCCTGTAATTAGATTTTGAGCAGGCCTTATGAGCATGCAATTATATTCAAAGTGTAACTAGCTGTTTCATCAGAATTTCACAATCTGAATAAATTTGATTAAAATCTGGACTAATGAAGTAACAGGAAATATAGCACATTGAATGTATGGTTTATTCAACATTATATAATGGAAAATGTTACAACAAGATGACAAACACATGCCTGTAGTTTTGTAAGAAACTTTTTTAATAAAAAAAAATATTATTTAATTTTTATACGTCTTTTATTTCTTGCAGGAAACATTCAAGAATAATTTGTATTTTTTTTTGGTGCTCTGCCACTGTCATTTTATAAAGGAATGTTTAATATTTTATTTTGTGCATCAAATTTGATTAAATATAAACAACAACAAAAATACTAAAATAAATAAACATAATAAAAAAATTAAAAAAACGTTTAAAAATATATTATATATTTTTATTACCCATCTAAAATTAACTTATTTCTTCTCAAATTGATTAATAATACCATGCATAATTTTGGAGCCTTAGACATTCAAATAATGCACGCGAGTATATTTTAACTCGTGTTCTCTCACAAAGAGATCATCATACTGAGCTTTTCTAGCTTTAAAAGCCCCTGACTCGGAGGACTTATATGTTGAAATGACGTGACTCTCGTGTTAGTGATGATGTAATTAGCGCTGACTTCACGTTTTGAAGATGGCAGCCGCCGTAAACACACCGACACCTGAGATCCAGACCGATGATGGATATGACAAGAAATGCATTTTCTGTAAAATAGTGAACGGAGAAATGGGAACCGAGCTCCTGCATAACGTGAGTGTGCTGTCAGCGCTTTATTTAATATATCATAACTCATGTAAATCCGCGAATGATGATAACCATAAAGAGGCTAAAGATCACAACACACATTACAAAAACGTTGCATGTTTTATGAAATCTGGATTTGCGTATAGAAGTAAAATACTGACGTGTCTTAATATTTATAATAGTATTTCCTCTACAAAACCTCGTCAAGTCAGTTTCTGAATGAAGTAATTTTGTTTTAGACCTTGAGTAATAAATGAATGAGTTACGTATTTTAAAATATGAAAAATCATCTTATTTATTTTGCAAATTAATTTGAATTATGTTTTACAGTAGGAACATTAGATCATTAGAGCACTATTAAAATAGTGCTGTCAAAGTAACTACGAAAATAAATGAATTGTAATTGGTATTGTTTTTCTTTACCCGTTTCTACTAAATAAAACCCTGTTTTTCAGGATGAAACTGTGTCCTGTTTTAGAGATATCCACCCTGGAGCTCCTCATCACTATCTGGTTGTACCAAGTAAACATGTGGGCAATTGTAAATCTCTCGGCAAAGAGCATGTACCATTAGGTAAACACGCTTGAGTTATTCAAGACTGGTGTAAATGTTTAGATGTTTCTGACAGTAGCTACTCTGGAGACCTTCTATAGTATAACAATCTGAAATAATGAGTCATTTTTAACATGTACAAGTAGTCAGACTTCCCAGCTTAGTTACGCATAGCATATTTTACTGAGGAGTCATCTGTGCAAAATCTATTTTTGTGGTTTGTAGTGGAAAAGATGGTGGAGACGGGGAAAGAGATACTTCAGAGGAACGATGTGACGGATTTAAACGATGTTAGGTAATGAAAAACATGTGCCACTTACACGAAAACCGAGTCCTTGTTTATGAAGCACGCACAACATTGAGTTATGTTCAGATGCATCACGTTCCAATTATATTTCCAAGGTTTGGCTTCCATTGGCCTCCATTCTGTTCAGTCACACATCTGCATCTCCATGTTCTCGCACCCGTCAGTCAAATGGGCTTCATGTCCCGCTTGATCTACAGGCTAAACTCGTATTGGTTTGTAACGGTAAGCAATCCAATGAACCAATAACACAATCCACTATTCACTATAATTCAGTTCACAACTAAATGACATCCACCAAAACTAATAATCACATTCCCTTGGAGCAGGTTATTGATGCATTTACAAACAAAATGTTATTACGTCTGTTGAATGAGACCTTTTGTCATTGTACAAGCAAATTGTATTCAATTAAAATAGACAAGCTGCAGTGTGCAGGGGAATGAAAACCTTTTTTGTTTTTGACAGCTCAGATGGAAATTTGTGGAGAAACGTCACAGTCCAAACATTTATGTTTTAAATCATAGGGTATTTTATTTACCCTTGCTATGGAGTGTGAAAAAATATATAGCTAACCCTTGTATGTCTTTATTTTGCAGGCCGACCAGTTACTCCAAAGGCTGAAATCTATGAGCTAAATGTAAAGGAAGCTAGAGGAACTCGAAATACGTTAATGTTCGAGATGCCCAGAGCCACGTTGCTCATAATAACAGTCCTAGTCAATATGTTTGTGATGACAAAAGGTCACAGACATGTGCCTCAGGGTTGGAATACTCATAATGCTGTGTTTTCTGTTAGTTATATCATCAGCAAGACGGGCTAATCAAATTTGAAGCTAAAAAAACTGCAGCTACTTTTCAATTGCTTTAGGGGCGAAAAAAAAGCATGCTGAATAGTAATGGCATTGATTAATTTGACAGAATCATTAATCTTTTACAGAGAACAGTTGGGATTCTTCCAGTTTTACAGAAGTAATATGATTTTTTTTAAGGATACAGAGCTGTGACAAAGCCTTTTTAAATATGAATGAGCTAAAAATGGTAATTAATCACAATATTAGCTTTGACCTTTAACCTCACATTAGCTGAATGATTTTTGGCATCAGAATGCATGGCAGTGTTTTTGTTATTCTGTTCTGCAACACTGATGCAAGAGCAGTTGTGCTTTTTTCTCCCCCTTCATATGACACAAACGGAAGTTTTAACTTGTACTGTAGATTGTACTGTATTGCCTCAGATGTATTTAATTATAGAGTGGTGTAAGGTTATGTGATATGCATAAGAATTTAAAGAAAATAAATAATAACCTACAAAATGTGTCATCTGCGTTTTAATGGTTTTTGTGCTTCAGAACTGTTACGTGATCATCTGTATACATATATTTTTATAATAATTATATTTAGGATAAATTCAAAGCAACTCAATACAGAAAAGTGGACATGTTTTCTAGGTAATGCTTTGCTTGCAAGTGATTCATCATAAGAAAATAGCTCCATTACAAAAACAAAAACAAAAAAACAATGAAATTTTTTTTCATTGGAAAGGAAAACAATGTGTGCCCTAACACTGCATCAAAAAGTGATTGGCTTTGAGGATTATGGTTTGAGAATATGGCTTGTCAAGACTACACACTATTATTGTTCACTTAAAGGTGAATGAGTGTAATTTCTGAGGATAAATCATTGTTCAGAGATAATATCAGAATGGAATCATTTGTAGGTTGTAAAAAAATGAAAATTCACCCCAAAATCCGGCATTAATTACTCACCCTCATTTCGTTCCAAACCAGTAAGACCTCTGTTAAACTTAAGAACACAGATGAGGATATTTCCTCCATAGATCGCAACACAACTAAAACGATCCGAGATCCAGAATCGTAGTAAATGCATCATAATCTGGGATCATTTTAGTTGTATTGCTGTTAAAGGAGGATCAGATAGCTCTACAATTTCATCAAAAATATCTTGATTATCTTATGGGTTTATAACGACATGAGGGTGAGTAATTAATGACAAAATTTTCATTGCGGATGAAAGTTTTCTCACCCTGAGGCCATTATCATTACATTATTTGTTCAATGTATCCCCTTCATCGAATGAGTGCTATCAGAATGAAAGATAAAACCATCACTATAACTCATTAGTAATCAACACGACTCCAGTCCATCCACTAACATCTTACGAAGCGAAAATCTCACTCTGACGGCACCCATTCACTGCATAGGATTTATCAGTGAACAGGTGTGTTATGGTGAAAGATGTTTTAAGCATGTTGTTGCTCTGTTTTTTAGCAGCACCTGAAAGCAACATTGACTTAACAAATGGTATGAGAGAGGGCTGGGTTGCCTGTCCTGTTGACCAATGACAGACAAGACTTTTTTTGAATCCTGTTTGAAATCATTGTTTTGGGGTTTTTTTCAGTTCTGTTCAGTGGTACTTAAAAACATAATAAAATGTACCACATTGCTACATTTAAATTCAATACACTCAGTTTAAATCTCATTAGCATTAGTTTCTTTGGCCAACAACTGACTCCTTCATGAGGTTCAAGTAAAACGGATGTCTATAAAGCAATGTTGGACAGGCAGGCACATGGTGTCCATCACTGTAAGATGATAAGCGCTTCATCATCTCTTCCCTGCCACAGCATCTCTCCTTCGAAGTGCACCAGCCCTTGCTTGCGTGCTCGCAGCAGAACTCCCACCACTTTATTAGAGATGGTGACATATCTCTCAAACAGAGTCCCGAACCGCACTGACACCCTGCGGTCGTCCCCACTCTCTCCGATCTCCTTAATGACCTGGCAGAGCTCTGTGACCTCTCTGCTGATGTGAAAATGGGCATCTTTTCCTCTCTGCTCGGTTTTGGAGCCTTCTAAAGGCCTGCCATAGCCCTCCTGTCCTCGCTGGATCTGCGGGGGAATCAGCTTGCCGTTGCTAAAGGGATTTTGTTTCTGATACTCGCAGTGGTCGTCGGACCATTTCTGCCAGTTCTCTGTCAGACCTTTGACGGATACGGTGCAGGTCTCTGCCCTGTCGTCATTGGGCTGCGGAGGTGCTTCTTCTGTTTCCATGGTGACCTTTGACTCACAGAACGGCTCTAGGTTTCAGCATGCTTCACTGTTGGCACAACACAGGCTGCGAGTGAGAAGATTGCATGTCGTACTGCCTTTAAATAACTTAAAGCTTCATGAAGTCTACAAGTAAGAATGACCCCATGTAATCAACCCTAGTCGGGGCACTTAAGCTAAACTATATCATATATAGATTGTTGAAATGCTAAAAATATTTTTGTTATTTGAAATAAGCTATAATAAGATCAAATGTAAATATAACTAAAATTACCAACTGGAAATAAAAAATAAAACTGAAATTGTCATTTTAAAAATGAATACAAATGACACAAGCACATAACCAAATTATACTAAGATAAAAATTTAAAAAATGGCTAATAATAATAATAACTATATATTACCATATAAATGATACTAAGAAAAGGATTATAAAACTAGACAAAAATAAATATCTTCTGTAGTGTGTATTTACGGTTCCACACAGTTTATGTTTGGCTTGAATTTGGGGAAAATAATTCTTACTAGGAAAAATTATGATGATCAGAAATATTAGAAGAAATTTAGCTTATAATTTGAATTATAGGTGACATTTTTATTTTTACTGATTATAATGCTTAACAGTGTTTCAGTAATATTAACTGTTTTGGGAAATATCCCATATTCAAAGAGAAAAAAATGAATAAACATATATATATATATATATATATATATATATACACACATACATATATATTACATTTATTAAGTTATTAAAAGGGCAGGCATTATAGTTTATTTTTAATTTTATTATTTTAATCATTCTTAAAATTTAAAGTAGGTTCCAGTTTAATTTTTCCATCAAACTCAGTTCAATTCAAATTGAATTTATGTTCAATAATTTTTAATTCTCAAAATACAGAATTGGGACATTATTGACAGTTCTGTTCTGTAGGTTATAGAAAACTATATACAGAACATAGCTTACAAGATTATTAGTGACAATCTATCAGAATAGTTTAACGATGTAATCAACTTTACAAAGATTTATTTGACATCAAAATATATGACCTGCACATTAGGTGTTAAACAATAAAACCTTACCGCCTGTGTTTGGCTTCTTGAGGATGGTTGTCATGCTGTAACAGCGATGGAAGTGGATACATTACAAGTTGAGCAGTAGACACTTTTCTGACCTCTGGTGAGAGTGACTGACGTGCAAAGCAACCAATCGGAACACGAGAATCATCTCGCTGTACGAGACGATGAACCAATGACCGGGAAGATTTTAGCTTCTTAACGAGCGTGCAGATAAGATTAAAAGATATCATCATCAGGTGACACGAAATCATTTCAAAGGACTATAAATAAACAAAAAGGAGAATATAAAACAAATAAGAAAAAAAAATTCTGCTTTAACGAACACACAATTATTCCGATCCCAAAGACAATTTACTTAATTAACTCCCAAGGAATGAGTTACAGTAGATAAAACAGGCAAGGAAAAATACAAATGCCTAATCCTTTTACGAGACGTTCGCTTAGGCGATTTACGTACGGGGATGCCAATTAGGAACTGTTGTTACGGGCACAATGTACTCATCGGACTATTTTGAATGTAGCACACAAACATGGCTCTGCACTGTGGTCGAGCGTGCAGATGCTATTTACTTCATCTTGCACATGAAAACGTCGATTTTAGATTACCGGTATAAACTGCAAACTTTCAGTGCACTCCGACCTTTGTGTCAAAATGCTAGAATTAATCTGTCGGAGTGTATTTTGGATTGGAGGGCTCGTTATTCGCAGTTCAACTCAGTATTGTAGAGCTAATTAGTTTAATTTAAATCTAAGATCGAATTGTGTCATTCATATATCACTCTCTGATTTTGTTTACAGGAAATAAAAGCATTGCTGTCTCTAAGGAACCGTCCATTTGATACATCAGAAACATTCAGCGAGAAGGTAATCCCAAATAGTTTTTCACTTAATTTACATTAGTAATTCTTATGTTATTTATTTTCTAACTCTTTTCTTCCAAGTCTCCCTTTTGGCAACTGAATGGCTTATCAGAAGATGATATACAGGGTATCATGTCCAGAACGGTTTGTGGAAAGTATGTTGTAGTAACGTATTACACTTAAGTTACATGTAAAATGCTCACGATGACAAATTGGTTTTAAAAACTGCATGGGTTTGAATATAGTCAATGATTGGCTTAAGACCAGTGCATGAAGACGTCATGGGTGAAACCATGGGTTTCAATGAACACTATTTGTACTTCATATATTTGTCTTAGTGCTAATTCCAGCGTTTGCCATTTCAAAACCAAAAGTAGTTAACATTATAGCGCTGTGAATGTAAATGAAAAAGCAGTGAACAAATGTGGTTTTAAGAAGGTTTAATATATGCTTATGTTAACATACACTACCGTTCAGAAATTTGGGGTCAGTAAGATATTTAATGGTTTTTAAAGATGTTTCTTACGCTCATCAAGGCTGCATTTATTAGATTAAAAATCCAGAAGAAACTAATATTGTGAAATATTATTTCAATTTAAAATAACAGTTTTCTGTGTGAATATATTTTAAAATGTAATTTATTCCTGTGACACAAAGCATCATTACTCCAGTCTTCAGTGTCACTTTCAGACCTTTCAGAAATCATTCTGAACGGTAGTATATATTGGCATAACTAAACAAAAACAGAAAATAGCAATTATTATTGAATTGCATTTATGTAAAGTTTAATATTGATTTCAAGGTCTGCTTTTGAACTTTGGGGTCATGGAACAACAACAGACACGCTTAGGACGTCATTGTTGGAGTATCCAGCAGAGAACATGGTTTGTTAACATTCTCCTCTTAATAAATTCAATATGGTTTACAGAATGTATCTCTCAATAAACTGTCTCTTGTATGACTTCTTCACAGGCTCCATATCTACAACAAAATTCAACTTATAAGATCAATGTCTACACTTTCAACAAAACGTTAGTGTTTCAGGACAGAATCAAAAAGATTGATGTAAGCTGTAATGATATCTCTGTACATTTTTAACTGCAAGTTTAAATGTCTTCTGTTATAGACAGTGAAAATCATATGTGTAAATATAAAAATTGCATTTTTGCCACAGGCCTTAGACTTCTTGCCATTTAAAGGGACAGTCAATCTAAAGGATCCAGAACATATTTTCTGTTTGCTGGAGGATTATGGCTCTGATCCTAATGACATCCCAGAAAAGCCTTTCCATATATACTTTGGGAGATGGGTGAGCAGATTTTTCCATGTTTATTACAGTTCAGTTATTACAGTGTAAAATGCTTGTTTTGTGGCCTAGAAAGTAAAGCTGAATGATGCCTTTGAAATAAAAGTTAAACTAATGTATTAACTGTTTTCTCCTTAGATTGCAGATGGTCAGAGAGAATTAATTCGCTCGTACAGTGTGAAGAAGAGACATTTCATTGGGAACACTAGTATGGATGCTGGCCTCTCCTTCATCATGGCCAATCATGCCAAAGTAAAGGCTGATGATTTGGTTTACGATCCTTTTGTTGGAACAGGTGAGGAAATGTCAGAGCGCGTACAAGGCTTTTAAATTCAACCATTCCCTTGTCCCTTGAAATACATTTTTGACTCTAATATCTAATTGGATGAGACACATTTGAAGCTGTTGTAGAATGCACTGTTGTTCAAACATAATATTTTGAATAGTTTTTGAAAGAAGTCTTTTCTGCTCACCAATGCTGCATTTATTTGATAAAAAAAAAAAAAAACTATTATGTGTGTATATATTAGGGATGTTCCTTTTAACCGTTAATGGACCGATATTAATTTTGACTGATTATTACAATCAGTTAAACGGTTTAAAAGGTCATTTTATTTATTTATTTCACTATTTTAACTACTCATAGTCTATATAAAATGGTGTTTAATTGGCCACATTCACACAGCAGTCGAACACAGTTGTTGACTCCTAAGGCCGGTGACACACTGGATGCGTGGCGTGAGCGTAGCGTTTCTGATGCGTGTCAGCTGCGTGGCGGCTGCGTCGCGTTTTCTGTGTCTTTACACACCAGAACCGTGCCTGAC
>JAUMHQ010000076.1:16529048-16539845 GCA_032361165.1 Enteromius paludinosus
TCTCTCCCCTGTCGTCTCCCCTCACGCGGATTGTCCCGCAGGAAGAAACGGCGCCCTGGATGTCAGTGGATGGCGCGCACGGTCTACGAACATGGGACGCTCAGCTTTCACGATTAGAAATGGTTCAAATCTTCTTTTTATTGTGTTTTTTTTATGTATTTTTGCCGTATCGAAAACATACCGAACCGTGACACTACTGTATCGAACCGAACCGTGATTTTTGTGAACCGTTCCACCCCTAACTACTATATATATTTAAATTGTATTTTATCTTAGGCTGGGAGACCCTAATTCTCAACAAGGAAAAATAAAGCATTATCAGTTTATGCATAAAAAATAAGGACTTATTACAGTACTTTCTGATGGGTGTAAATTATAGCCTAGAAACATGTTTCACTATTTTTGTGCTCTTGTTGTTTCTATACAACCAATATTTATGTTCATTCTTTTTTCTATTTCTGTCTATTATTGTGGGGTTTATATCAGATTAGCCAGCTGCATGGTTGTCAATAAGGTGGTCTCTTCCTGTGTAAAAGAACACCCGAATCTATGCCGATGCCTATATATTTGCGCATACACACATTTACATTTACATTTACACACGTTGCAGACGCTCACCAGCTGCACGATTGTTCATTCCTTGCCTGCGAAACACCACCTACGATAAACTACTTTGATGTCGTATTTGGCAAGTCCGCTCTCTGTGTGAAATGTCTGGTCTATTGATTTATGAGCTGAATGTAAACAGAGCGTCCTGCGGAGCGCGGCCCTCCCTGAGCGCAGCTGAGCAAAGCCACGATCTGTGTTCTGAAGGCTGCGTGAGTCAAGAGCACCTTGCCAGCTTCTCTCTAAAAATAAAGCACATTAAAAACATAATCGCCTTCTGGGCCAGATTGGTCACCGGCAGACGAAACTAATCAATAGAATATATGCATGAGACGTCAGCCGAATCTCTCTGAACGTCTCTCAGGAAGTTTCGGTTGTGAAAAGAGCCGGCTGCTGGGAAAAGTACAGGACTTTTGTCCGGCTCTCTGGCGGCTGAGGAGTGAACTCTTCATGGGTTCTGACTGAGCTCTTCAGGGGCGCTGATGTTTGTTTGCTCTCTTCTCGTGTATGTGGCGGCTCTCCAGCGAGAGGGATCGTGGGTGCTGCCAGCACCCTGAGGGCAAGCAATGATTCACTCCCAGCTTTTTGCTGTGTCCAGACTTCTGAGGCACAGGTCTGGGGCCAGATGAATGCTAATCTACAGCGCTTACCATATATTCAACTATAAAGCAGGAGGATAGTTGCTACTCTCACCAAATACAGCACAGTTATAAAAATGAATCGCACACTTACATTTTTAGGGCTATGGGATTAATCTGCATTATATCTTAGGTGCACATGAATCCACATTTATTGACTCTTATTTTTTTTTTTTTTTATAATTGTATGGTGCATCATTGCTGCTGCATTAATTACATTTGTTATTGTAATTATTTTATATATATATGTATATTTTTTTACATTTTATTATTAGTTTGAAGGATGCAGCATAAAACAACAACAACAACAGTTGTTTAGTAAGTGTATGGCTTGAAAAAAAATTAATATATATATAAATATTTATATTCTACAGGTTTGTACAACATGGCTGAATAATAATTATGTAATGTGTAATAAAAGATTATTTCTGGTCTCAACAAGTGTATTTGGCCATTGCTCTCATTGATGTTTTCTATATTTCTTCTAAATGTCTATATTTACTGTATATTCATATAATGAATACTATATAAATACTAAAAAAACATATTTAATGTAAATAAATTACATATTTTTCTGAAATATATGCATGTATGTGTGTACATGTATGTATATACATAATACATACATAATACTGCACACTTTTATATGATATATACACATATATAAACAAAAACAATTTATTTTGGATGAGATTAATTGTTTCACAGCACTTACATTATTTTATTTTATATATAATATTATATATTATAATATATATCATATCTGTTACGTTCACTGTCTGTTTCGGTTTCGTTTTCATGTCTTCCTTTTTTGGTTTCATTTTAGTTTTTTTCCTGTTTGTCCTTATTTGGTCTTTCCTGTCATTATGTGATTATTAGTTAATTATTAGTTAAATGAATGTGTAACTTTGAATGCATCTCCTTGTGTTTCCCGGACAGGGTTTAAGACTAGTCCTAGATTAAAATAAATGTTAAGAGCTGTGTAAACTGGAAAAAGCTTGCACTGAGATATCTTAAAATACATGATTGCCATTGTTTGGTCTTAAAATGCTCACAGATAATGCATTTTTGTAAGACACGTCTCTAAACATTCTTAAAAGTCCTAAATTAGCCAAAATGTAGTCCTGGCTTAATCTAATTCCTATTCGGCCCATAATCTTGCTATTTAAAATGTATTAAAATGATTTTTTTATAATTGTGTTAAATGTGTTTTAATATTTTAGAAAAATGGTTTGTTTGACTGACATGTAAAATAACCAATGACTTTCTTTTCTGTTCTGAGAGTAAAACAATATACAAAGGTGAGATACATTTTATATGCTTACTATGTGTAAGGGATAGTTTACCCCAAAATTAAAACTATCATGTCTTTTACGCACTATTGATGTGTATGTGACCTTTCTTCTTTTAGACGAGTTAAAATAATAATTCTCCAAGCCGTTGAATGGCTTCAAATGGCTGATAGCCGTTACACTTCAGAAGACGTGAAATTACATGCGTATTCGTAATAAAACGTAAAGTTCTTGTGTAGCGAATCCATGTGTTTTTGTAAGATAAATAATATCCAAATTTCAAAATGAATAAGCACTATTCTCTTATGTCTGCTGTCTTTGGAAACCGGAAGCAGTCCCGGCTGATAACGTAAGATGATTAGTTATGAGCGCGGAGAGAGAACAAAACAAAATGCTAGTCATGAATTAGAAGCACAAACTGAGAATCTGTAAAGAAAAGAAAAAATTCTATATAATCCAAAAGCAAGGAAAAGGTATAAGGAAAGGTTATTTCCTTTTGAAACTACATTTCCCAGATGCGCACGCGCGATCCCCATACATCCACCGGGACTGCTTCCGGTTTCCACATGCCAATTTAGTGACTTTTCAGACCCCCTTGGCGACATTTTTCCAAAAAACCGGCTAGCGAGAAATCTAGCGACTTCTTGGACAAACCTCAGCGATTAGTGCCGCGCGAGTGCTGCGTCTGTTCTGTTCAGCGAGAGTCTGAGAGGAGCAGAGCTTCCAGTTAAAATAGATATTATGCTTCTAACTCAATTTTACATGTAAATATAACCAAAATCACAGCATAGCCATTGTCTATATCTTATGTGTATTTGATTTCATCAGAAAACAGCTTGATTGTAAATTAGGATATTAATCCAGATTAACATCTTGTAAGGTAGAGCTAGATTAACCTAATAATGGGGTGCATTTCAGTCACTATTCATATTCATTCAATTTTTGTGACAACAGAAACCGAATGACGTATGACGTCATCTAGCGACTTTTCAAGCTGGCTTTAGCTACTTTCCATTGAAAAAAGTTGATAAACAAGTTTCGGGAGAAGCATTAAGGCATGATTAGCCAAGGCTGGCTCCGCATTTTTCCTAAGCAGTCAAATCATGTTTCGTCCAATCATATTCTCAAGCTTTCCCCTTCAATAAACCCACTATTCATTCCTTCCTTATCTCATTACGCATCCCTCCTCCACCCCCTCTCCGCCTTTCACGCCTTCCTTCTCCAGGGGGACTAGCTAGGGTTCAAACCACTAGGGCTCGGAGTTCGCTGACCTTCCCACTCGCCCCCTGGACAGCACGCCAAACACGCTATAGATATCCCAAGGAAGCGCGCACTCGTGAAACGGCAGACGTGAGACAAAATTGCTTATTAAATTTGAAATATATGTTGATCATAAAAGAAGATATTTGAAAGAATGCTGGTAAGCAAAGTTTTGACGGTGACAATTAACTTCCATAATATTTCTTTACATTTATAAGTCAATAGGGACCAACTACTGCTTCTTCACAATTCAAAATATCTTCTTTTGTGTTCAATATACGAAAGAAATGTATACATGTTAGAGCGACGTGAGGGTGAAAAAAGATGACTAAATGTTAATTTTTATTATTGCTTTTAGTAATACAGTATATTGCAATTTTAATATTGGTGCGGGGGCTGCCTTTTTAAACATTCTTTGTAAATAATATGTACAAAGATGAATGTACTTGTAGGTTGACAATTGCACATTTTAATTGTGCTTGTTTTAGGTTCACTATAGCTAAACAATGTTGCTGTGAGACTTTTTCCCCCCTGCTTTACAGCTGCAAATGAACCACAGAACAGTGCAGCTTGGTCACCGAAAACTCAAGAACCCAATTGCTCAGCAAGACAAAATTACACTCAGATCTGTTTCTCTCATGGGGGTTATTTGATTTGGAAATGATTAGTGGTTTTTGCGTGCGGGTTAATGCCAGATATGGAACTGGTTGCATGAATGAATGTTTGATAGCATTCCGTTTTTTTTTTTTTATGATACAATAAATAGCACATCATGTTCTGTAGTGAGGGGCTTTGTGACTGCGGGCAGAATGCAGTTATGGGTTTGATGTGTGATTTCCATGTTTGTTACCAATATTTCTAGACCATGATGTTTGTAGGCCTGAGATCAAAAGTTTATTTTGATTATGGTCATATACATATACATGATACAGCCTTTAGACCATCAAGAAAGCGTTAATCAATGTGCATTTAATCTTAAGTTTTTCCATGTGTCATATCCACAGGAAGTGAGACTTGTATACACACAGCGGGCTTCAGAAGTCTTGGAACATGTTAGAAATCCATGCCAGACTTTTGTAGGTATGTCAGAAGTCATATTTTATTGTCTCCAGGAAAACAGGAGGAAAACAAATGAATCAGGAACATTTAAAAAATGAAATAAAAATGCAATAAAAGTATAGCATGTGGCTTAACTTGGCAAGGTGTGTGTTTCTCGGTTGCTAGCACCATAGTGATGGAAAGACGAACCTAGTTTCTCTGGGTGTGCTGTTCACACTCATGCAGAGTTATGGCATCAGAGGACAACATCATAGGCTTTTCCATTCTGTTTCCTTTTGAAAGTTATTGAACCTTGGCTTTATTGAATTTGGCTTCCCTTCCTGTAAGGCACTCTATTTCCTCATCTGTGGGGAAAAGGTCCAACTGGTCCAATTTTCCATTTTCTAAACAATTATTTTATAGGGATTTTTACACCCTTAGTACTAAATCCTCAGGTCTTAAATGCTTTCAAAATTCCACCTTGTAGGATTACGATGAAAAGAAGGCAAATTATTCCAGGTTTGGTGAATAAGTTTAAAGAAACGTTTCACCCAAAACACGTTTGTGAAGAACTGTTCACAGCAGCATTGGCAGTTCATACATGAATTAGCATTTTCATCCATCCAGCTGTCTGCTGTGTTCAGACCATTATTGCCTATATAAAATCATCTATAAAAATGTATGATTTTCACTAATCTCTTTTCTTAAAAAAGAAAGGTATACAGTCTGAAATTTCAGGTTTATCATTTCATAAAACCTTTTATTTTTATAAAATACTTAAACTCTAAAAAGTGCTTGGTTATTTCTGTAAACTGTAAGCTGCATTGTTGTGTTAATTGTGCTGGGTCAAAATTCTGGTTCATTTGAGGTAATGTAAACACAAAGTTGGGTTGTTCATGCTGGGTCAAATAAATTAACCACTGAGCCACTGGGTTGGGTTATTTTAACCCAACCGGTTGATTTAATTTCAAGAGTTTGCGCTTCCTCAGTTAATCGTAAAAATTTTAGCAGATTTGGCGTGCTGTCTGGGGGGCGAGCCGGGTGGATGGCGGACTCCGAGCCCTAGTGATTTGGGGCGGAGGAGGGATGCAAAAGAAAGACGAGATGCGTAAGGGCCTCAGATGGGTCTATTTATAGTGGGAAGGATGGATCTGATAGGCTGGCGAGATGAGGAGATGATAGAACAATGCGATTTTGTGCGCGCTCCTCTCGAAACTCGTTTGGAGAAACATCACTTCAAGAGTTTGCGCTTCCTCAGTTAATCGTGAAAATGTTAGCAGATTTGGAGTGCTGTCCGGGGGCGAGCCGCAGGCCTACCCTAGCAAGGGCAGAGCTCGGTGTCCGGCTCAGACTTTGCATGCCCCCCAAAAAAGCTTAGAGGAGGACAGCAGCCAAATAGCCCCCCAAAGAATGCGTGGAAGAGGATGCTGGACGAGTGGAGGAGGGTATTGGGTAGTCCACCCATTTATTTGGGGAGGGGGCGAAGCCTGATTAGCCTCTTGAGGCAGGAGCAACGACAGGGGTTGTCGTGCCGGAATGGATAGCCGGCGACCTGTAAGCAGAAACATGAGTTAGTACGATGTAATGAAAATAAATGAGAAATGCAGACAATGAAATTAGGCTAAAGAGGGGAAGGGAGGGTAATGGCCCCATCTGAGGCGACTTGTAAACGGCCTAGTCTAAGGCTACGGGTCGACGGCCGAGACGACCTGTCAACGGCCTAGTCTGAGGCGGCAGGTACACGGCCTAGTCACTATTTATATTTGTCCTGTTTCTGACAACAGAAGCTTTAGGCTAGAAATATCAATGAAACCATAAAATGAGAACTGGGTGCGATAAAATACATTACGTGACCACGGGGAAGGGAAATATTGCGCCGTGCTGACGTAATAAAGGCGCGGATTACGTATGATGTCATCTGGAGGCGACTGGAAGTTGCACGGTGGATTAGCTTAGTTCAGCGTCCGGGACAGGGAAGGAGGAGGAAGCCGGCGTGAGGTGAGTAAGTTAGCATGGATTCTTTTGCGTGGGTTGTTTTGGCGGATGGAGTGGAATGGATGAGCTAGCGGCCTTGAGTGGAGCCGCAGACTCCCATGGGAATCCAGGCGGACTGGCTTGAGGCTGGTTGGGGCTGGAAGCGGAGCTGGGTCCTGATCGAACTCGGATGAGTAATCAGCGTTTAGGTAGCTTGTCTGCTGGAGCGAGATCATGCAAAAGAAAGAAGAAATGTGGAAGGGGAGGAGATGTGTCTATTTATAGTGCACGGATGGATCTGATAGGCTGGCGAGATGAGATGATTGGACAATGCGAATTCGCACGCGCTCCTCTCGAAATTCGTTTGGAGAAACATCACGTCTTGTCATCAGATGGTCACTCACATCGCAGCAAGAAGATTAAAGGTAAATTTTAATGATGGTATGATTATTTACCTCTATTTTTAATAAGTAAATATTTCACTGTTTAATGTAATATTTGACCCATGGGTGTAAATCCCGGGAGCGACAGGGATCAAAAAATCATCAAAAAATGCATTTCGGAATAGTTGAGTTCCCCCTCCCCTTCCTCCCAGTGGTCTGGCCCATTGTCAACTATCCCAATTTATCCCACCTACGCTACACATGTATGTGTCAGGTATGTGGCTGCGGCTCTGTTCATTAGTAGTTGTTGAACTTTCATTTACTTTAAATAAAGCAATTCTCTTTAATGTAGTTGATGCTGATTCGTTTGTAAATTATTTGATAGTGATTAAAACGTTACTTATCTAGTTTCTTATTAGCTTGTTTACAATAGTTTGTTTCATAGTGCACTGTAACTAACACGCCCAAACATCTCATGCATTGTTTTATTTTTGGCCACTTGTCATAATGTTAACATAACAGCCACAATTAGCCTTGACATTCAGGTCCAGTGTTGCACACACTGGTGACAATTTAGTGACTTAAGTGAAATTTAGGCAATACATTTATCGAATTTGAGACCCCTTTTGGCCACAAACGGTGCACAACTTTTAGTGGGAAAAAATAATTTCCTCAGCAACCTATTTTGTGAAGTGAGCGAGCGGTAGATGAGCTAAATGACTTGACTTTAAACAACATAACAAATATTGCAATAAAGTTTTGAAGAAAAAAATCTGTGTTTTAAAAGCTTAAGTTTTCCACTGTGTTGACATATCTTTATAAGTACAGTTGGATTGTATTATTTGTGTCCCCTTCAAAAATTGCTTGTGAGAAATTTTGTGTTTACTGTCCCCCCTAATTTGAAATAAAATTAACACCCATGATTTGATCTGTCGCTGTGCAGGTTTGCATTAATGTGACGTACAGTATATAGCCGCCTAGCAAGGTAATTTTTTTTTTTTACAAAAAATGCCCACAACAATGGTTTTATCGTGAAACAAACGTAAATATGTATTCGCGCAAAGTGTGTGTGTGCATGCGTGAGTGACTGTTCGTGTGTGAGTGCATGAACTAATACGGTTGTAAGTTCAGTTACTGTTTGTATGGCTTTGTAATGTTTTGCAAGACCATTTCGTTGGAACATTTATCTTTTAAGGACATATTTCTTTGAAGAAGATGACGAATAATTTTTATGTAGGTAACATAACGTTAACTTTAGCTTATAAGTTACATTAGCTAAAACGCTTTGCATCATAATGTTAAACCACGACATTACTGTTCTGTGATATTATTTGTTACTTAAATGCTGTCTCAGGTACAGTATACTTATCTCTTGTGGTGTACGAGGTCCTTTACTGTTCCTTCTGTTTTTTTTGTGAATGCTAGGTGTATACAAATTAAATGGAAAGGCAAATTGAAAATTTTGGAAATACATTTTTCTTTAATTATTTTACCAAAATAATAAGGTTCTTACAAAATCTGTGTTATTGTTTTTTTTAGTACTGATCTGAATAAGACAGTTCACATAAAATACGTTTACATATAATCCACAAGAGAAAATAATTGAATTTATAAAAATGACCCCAATCAAAAGTTTACACCCCCTTGATTCTTAATACTGTGTTGTCCTTCTTTTATGCTTTAACCACACTAAGCAGTGTCTTTCTACCTGAGAATTTCTCCAGCATGCAGTACAGTATATCATATTGATGGAAATTATTCTTCATGAGTAAAGTTTTTAAAGAATAGAAATCTATAGTGCCTAGTTTATGCCGTATTATGTTTTAAAGAATGATGTAGGACAACTATTGTTTTAAATGTGCCTTTAAGAGAAGGATGAATTCTCTGACAGCACTCATTCCAAAATTGATTTAAAAATAAATGTGAAAACACCTTAACTTGATATTTGCATTTGCATTTTTTGTGTTGTCTTGTTGTATTACAGAAAAATAATAGAATATAATATTATTTATATAATAATAAAATAATATTTTACATTCCTTTGTGATTATTATGTATTTATTGTTGTTAATGTTGGTAAATATAAATGTAGCATGGTAATAAGACTAATAAGATAAATAACCCAATTTTTAGGTCATATTTAACCCAGCAACACAATTAACCTGAACCACTGGTTTGGTCAAATAAACAACCCAGCGTGTGATCTGTCTCATAGTTACCCAGCAGCTGGGTTAAGGTTGGGTTATTTTTTAACCCAGCCTTTTTAGAGTATAGTTTGTTTTACTTTATATTCTCTAAACTTTTAATATAGTTCAAATTGTTCTTTTTTCAGAATGAATGGAAGAATTTAAAAAGACGTAAAGAGTATTATTTGCTGATCTCCCTTTCTTCATACAACCAACAGGTATGAAAATATAATATATAGCATTTTAATTTGTTGTTTTTGGCATGTGGGTAAACAAAGAGAACACACTGGAAGAAATTTGGTATAGAAACTCATATTGCTGGTAAATTTCACAAATAATTACAAAGAATCAATATTATTTTGTATTTCTTACCGTAAATGTGCATGCATTACTATTTTATCAAATCTTTTTATATTTTTTGCTCCCTTTTTTCAAATATCATGGCCAAATATTGTCCTACAACAAACCATACATCAATGGAAAGCTCATTTATTCTTTCAGATGATGCATAAATCCCAGTTTTCTTCAAATCACCAGTGAAGGGTGGAAAGTAATCAGTAGTTGTGACAGCATTGTTTGGAGCAGTAAAACCTTTAGTTGTGCCTTTAAATCGCAGTAGCTCACTCTTTCAACAGTTTTCTTGGCTTGTGAAGAAAGAAGAAATTCACCAAGTGAATAATGGCAAATCATTTTTTATCAGCACCTCTGGCTCTGACGATGCAGTTAAACTTCAGCGCACACGGTATAATTATTTAAGCCGCAGTTAGCTCAAGGTTTTTGAAAGCTAAAGAATGAAAGAGCCCTCACCTGATTTAGAGAGTGTTGATCTGCCTTTATGACACACTTAGCACCTCATCATACTTCCCCAGATGCAGCTGTAAAGATCTAGAGCTTTTCCCGCCACACTTGGACCAGAGCTGATATTTACACAACAGGTTACAGCCTGCTGTTCACCACACCAGACTATACTGCAGTGAGCAGCGTCGCTTTTAAAATAAACGAATAACGTTACATTGTTCATTTGTATCTACAGTAATATGTTACTGTTTCCATTGAAATCCAGGGGTATTTCTAGCCCTTCATCATTCTACAGTTAAACCATGTAAAACTCTGGTAATACAAATGGTGGTCAATACGCATAAAAACAATTATACTATATAATTGTTAATTTTAAGGTATATTAATACAAATCTTGTTTACCTGCCAAACAGAGCTGTTTACAAGCTGTAAACTATGCGCAAAAAAGCTGTCCTTTGCTTGTTTAAGATGGTCTTTAGCTGGTTATATGGTGGTTCGATCATTTTAAGACCAGCAAAGGATCAACATAAACCAAGGGCCTGTTCCATAAAACAAGTTTACCAAATAAGCCAGGCTTATGGTAGATAGTCTGACTTATTTTAATACAAATTAACTGGCAATA
>JAUMHQ010000076.1:16548838-16585941 GCA_032361165.1 Enteromius paludinosus
CGTCATTATACATTACCATCACTCTGTTCTTCTGTTTGATAATGTTCAGTGCTTTGCTACAATCTGTATTGTTAAACGCGCTATATAAACTTCTCGTGTTTGGAGGAGAACGAAGAATGCGGAGATGCATCCATAGAACACCGTACCTACTGTGAAGCATGGGGGTGGAAACATCATGCTTTGAGGCTGTTTTTCTGCAAAGGGACCAGTGGTCCGTTCCATAAAACAAGTTTACCAAATAATCCAGGCTTATTTCAGTTAGTCAGACTTATCTTATAACAAATCAACTGACAAGAAGTCAGACTAACTGAAATAAGCCTGGATTATTTGGTAAACTTGTTTTATGGAACAGGCCCCAGGACGACTGATCCGTGTAAACGAAAGAATGAATGGGGCCATGTAGCGTGAGATTTTGAGTGAAAACCTCCTTCCATTAGCAAGGGCATTGAAGATGAAATGTGGCTGGGTCTTTCTGCATGACAATGATCCCAAACACACCGCCCAGGCATTAATCCAATTTATATATATATATATATATATATTTTTTTTTTTTTTTTTTAAAGATACGCATTAGGTATTGTGTGTGTTCTCATAAAGTTTGGTCATGCAGCCCTTTTCACATAATAACTTTTTTGAGCTAGTACAATGATTTCTGACTTTACCAATTAAACAAATTAAAGATACACATTAGGTATTTTGTTTTAATAAACAGTGTTTTTATTCATAACCCAACTCAAATTTAAATGGCTTTGGTCCTACTACTGTATACTGTTACAACGGCACACACATATATATATATATATATATAGAATGGAAAGTCAGTTTTCTAGCCTGCTGCTAATTTGCAAGAACTTTCCCCTGTCTCTTGAGCCCAGGGAGGACCATAGAAGGGAGAACAGTGAAAAAAATGTGTATTTGTTGATGTTTGTGGGTGTTCATTGCACAGGGGTGGTAACTCAAGTTTAGACAGTTTTATATAGTTGAGTACACTCTGAAAAGGTGCCGTAAATCAATTTTATTTGCTGTTTGCTCTGATCACACCTCTCTTGACCTTTGACCTCCTTGGCTTGACAGATATTGTTCTGCTTGAGCAGTTAGGCCTGTTCTTGTTTTCCTTTTTAATGTATATTCTTTCTCCCGGCAAAATATTTTACCAAATATTTTGGTAAATAAATTTCCCTAGTCAGAATTAAAAGGAGTATTTCACCCAATGATGCACTCCTTCTGTGCTTCCAGGAACAGAGAAAATAATACAGGATTGGAATGACACAAGGATAGACTATGCACAAGAAATAGCCTGTATTAGTGGTTGAGGCCTAGCACTATATGATGAAACACTGAAGTCATGCAGTGCTGGAAGACAGTGGTGGGAGCTTGTGATGTTCTGATAAGACAGTAAGCTAGTTGGAATATCCACTGTGTCTCTGACACTTAGGAATGTCATCAGATAACAACCACATGAAGTGAGACAGGAGCGTAAGTCACTCGAAAGATACACAGCCCCAGGAGAGCTGAATGAGCGAGAGAGGATGGATGAATGGTCAGTAGAAGCATAGATGTGGCCATGTGGGGGAAAAATACTCTTTGTGTTTCTAGCATGTCTGACTTTATTCCCATAAAGAACAATATTGATACGTTAATGGGTGATTCTACAATTAGTGGGAATTGTTTTGTACTTGAAGGTGAGAAAAAATAAAACTTGGGTGCAAACTTTTATGTTCAGTATACCAACATTCACAATATTAATATGGTGGGATATTTGAAAACTGATTCTTTTGAACATTAGCATCACACATATCCAGTTTCATATCTATGTGTTTTCATTGACGGTAGGTTTGTTTAGTAGCTCACAGAGTACATACATGTATTTAAGAGGTGAGGAGCTCCATATTGATTGCTGTGTATACGGTTCGACAAAACAGTTGAAATCTGAAGTTGAAATGGCACGTCTGCACCAACAAATGTCTTTTTATATCAGTTTTGCATTTGTTAACACTATCAGGTAGGTATAAGGTTGGATTTGGTGTAGGGCATATTTCCAACATTACTGTTTAGCAACAGTCTACAGATATTTCCATTCTAAACTGCCGCAATACATACCTATATTAACATAATAAAAACGTGCTAAGGTTCATAGACCTGTGTTTCAGAATTTCTCATTGAAACTATTGTGAAACATGCAGTAAACTATTTAAAAACTGTTTTTGCACAAAACGTGCACAGAGGTACATATTTTTATGAGGTCAGGTTGCTTTATTTTGATAGTCCACTTTAGATATTCTACTAACTGTAAGTTACTTTGTAACTACATGTCAATTAATTTTCATTAATTTGCAACTACTAACTCTCAGAGTAGACTGGTTTAGGGTTAGTAGAATATCCCATCAAAATAGAGTGTTGATGACTCCTAGTTGACCTCTAAAGTGGACTATCAAAATAAAGTGTTATCGTAATATATCATAATCTTTTCATGGGTCATTGGGTAAGTCTGGTGCACCAAGTAGAGTATATTAACCCTGCACAATGGCTCCAAGCATCCTTTGACATAACTTCTGTTTCATTCCCATAACAACTGGTCCATTTTCCAAAAGCCTCTTTGTTTTTCTTCAGTCAGAATCAGTTTACTGCCCTGTTTAATTGATAATCTTCTTGTTATTTGTCATGGTAAATGCAGGGAGTTCCAGTGTGTCCCGTTCACATGGCTTCAGACGGGCCTGCCGTCAGGCACCATACCACAGTGGATATAAACATAAAGTGGGAATGCAAACAAACTCCCCCCTCTCTTTACTATTTCCGCTTTTGCTTAGACTCACTCTCGAAATCTCACTTCCACAAGCGATTGCTTTTCAAAAGGCCTCTCAGACATTGCTCTCATGAGCTCTTTGGATCAGAGGCATGACAGTGCCGTTTAAATAAGCTCAGGCTTGATGGACTGAGTAAGCAAATAGGCTTAGTGATTTTAATGGTGTAACAGAGATGTAGGAGATGGACATGTACAGCTAATCAGACATTATCCTGCAGCTGTGGCATTTACTGCTCAGGTGATTGGCTAAAAATATTTAAATGATGACACTTTTTATTCCCATGCTATACCTTCAAATTGTTGAAAGCACATATTTAACACACACCCAACAACATTACAATCAGATTTATAATGCTGATGTGTGGAAATACTTCACTGTCAGGTTCATAATTTAAAGACAGACAGGGAGCCAGGGAGAAAAAAAATATTCTGTCAGAGTTATGAAACTCCCTCTTTTGAAACTTTTTTTCTTCTGCAGGGATGAAATTTGTGCTGAATGAGCACCATGGTTTGAGAAGAAATATTGTACACATGGAGAGCATGGTATATATATATATATATATATATATATATAAAATTCAGGCCAAAGGTTTGGACACATCTTCTTATTCAATGTGTTTTCTTTATTTTCATGACCATTTACATTGGTAGATTCTCACTGGAGGCATCAAAATGAATACATGTGGAGTTATGTGCTTAACAAAAAAGGTGAAATAACTGAGAACATCTTTTATATTCTAGTTTCTTCTAATCTATGCTTGATAAATTAACTTATATTTACTAAATCAAATAAATATTTGGTATTACAGCTTTTGGTAAAACAGCTTCAGTTCTGAGGTACACCTGCCCATAGTTTTTCAGGGAGTTTCCAGGTTGTTGTTTTTTTTTCATCTTGGAGAGGTTGCCTCAGATCTTCTGGATTGAGTCTGTCTCAGTTTGTTCTGTTACTCCATGTCATTCCAGACAGACTGGATAATGATCAGATCAGATTCTTGTTGGTGAAAATGCTAGCGGCCTAAGACGTATAAATATATATATTAATTTGTGTTGCAGAACAAATATTTGAGATTTTGAATCTGATTAAACGCATTTCTCCACAGCTCCATACCCCCACGCAATATGAATTCATATCCAGAATCCTTCAAATTTTACTCTCAGATATCCAGAGTTCATGGATCCATGACTGACTGATCATCTTTGCCAAAAAGATTCTGGAAATACCTTCACAGACCCCCTGCGGAGAAAACAGCCATAAACGCAGTTCCTAAAAGACATATGCATATGATCTAATACAGACAGGAATCAAAGACTCCGATGATGCTGCAGGAAACGTATGAGCCAATACTAAGATTTTCCATGGTAGCATCTTCAGAGTTATCTCCACCAGAGCCACATATAAACGTGCCAACATGTGATTTCCTTTAATCATATGGAATGAGTTTCAGTTGCCTTCAACCATGCGGTCAAGGTTATTAATCCCATCATCTTCCATGAAGAAGCTGGAGGACCATGTTCCTTTCATCTTACAGGGCAAGCAGACACAGAAGTCATTTCTATATTTCAAATATTTAAAAGAGAACTATGGTGAAGTGTTGTGATTTATTATTGAAAAAGCTTCCACAGTATACTGATCACATATACAGCTTAGTTGCTTTTTATAAAAGTTTCTGCCAAATAAAAAATATTAAATATTTACAATTAAATAAATGAAATGCAAATTCAAATGTTTAATGATTGACATATATTTTGGGGCATAGTGAGGACATATTGCAATGCTTACTTAGCACCTGTGCGCTAAACCCGTATGTGAAGCATATTTTCCAAGGTGTTATGACATTCAGCAGGAGCTGAGAAAACTCTTAACATGTTTCTCCTGCAAATGTGTGTGACGTACTGCAGCATTTGTTCACCTGTTTTAAGTTGCAAGTCCGTGTTGGAGGTCCCAACTCTTTGTTTTCCACAGTTTGTCCATTAAAATGTATATTTGGAGCCCCTACACCACGATAATTTGTTGCAATCTGGGTTATGACTTATTTCAGCCAAATTCGACCAAACACCTTGTTGCATCAGTTTTTCAAATATTAAGCTTATTCTTTCATTATTCTGGAAATTTTGTAATACTGTTTTAATGGAAAAGCATTGAATGATAGATATTAGGCTATTTATATGCATATTTAGAGGAGTATCTGTACAAAATCACTAATATCTGTAGACCACCTGTTTAAAAAAGCTTGTTCTTTATCAAAGTCTTGCAACAAAGTACTTAAAGGCTCTCGGAAGATTTATAATCCATTTGCTCTGGTTTAAATTACCCCTTCTGTAGCCATTGTGGCAAAACTTCAAACACTGGATTCAGTAGGACATTTTTAAACACATTTATCAGCTATGATAAAACAATTTAATGACCTCCATTACTTGTTCTGTTGACCTTCTGCGTTTGCTTAATGCTGAACAGAGTGCAATGCAGATGCACCTTCATTTCATTGTGAGCGTGCTCCTATCACTGACTGAGAAGCAATTGAATTGGATGCATGTTGGGACATTGTTTGGACAAGGTAATTCACTTGTCCTAATATACGAGCCCCTCTTAGACCTCTTAATCTGTCTGTTCTCATTGCTTGATTTACCAAAATGGTGATATCCATATAATGTTATAAATCTGTGGCTTCTTAAGTGGTTTGGACTGAGTACAGAACACATCTAAAACTGAAGTATTTCACCAATGACAGTCTGCGTTTGTGTAGCATTATGTCTGTCAGCCATTGAAACATGTGTCTGGTCCATATTCTTACCTTACAATGGCTGCGGTGTGGAGGAGGAAGCTGAATGAGAACTCGGCACATCCATAACTGTGCTGCTTTCTGTGAATGAGACTCAGCTTCGCAAGATTAATGTAGGAAATGGGATGGTTGGGCCTGATGTGGAAATGGTGGTGTTAGTAGCTGTGTGTGAAGATGAGTGTGATAAAGCTTTATTTTCAATAGCTGCAAATGGCAGTGCTCTCGAGTAAATGATGTATGAAGCTTTGGCGGAGACTTCAAGATTCCATCAAAACAGGAAGTGGAAAAATATGTTGTAGACAACCTGATCTCACGGCAATTCATACATATTTTACGAGGTGGCTAATTCGTACGAATTCATACGATTTATTCTAAATCGTACGTATTTTACGAGATGCCAATTCGTATGAATTTGTACGAATGACCTAAACATAACCCCGCCCCTAAACCTACCCATCACATGGTTTTAGACAAATCGTACGAGTGAAGTCGTACGAATTGGCACAATTTTGTCACCTCGTACAAATTGCTCATGAGACTGTGTTGGTTGTAGAATGCTGATGAGATGATTAAAGGGATAGTTCACTCAATTGTTTTTTATTGTTTTTATTTATTTAGGTATATTTTCAGTCAGTGAATACCTGTCTTCTCCTTGGTTACCCACATGTCTTCTTTTGTGTTTAACAGTTAAAAGAAACTCATACAGGTTCATATTCTTTGTAACAGAAATACAAAATTTAATGTTTATTGTGGTGTATATTTTCCTCCTCCTGAAACAATAGTTTTTAAGTTAAATGGTCTCTAGCTAGTGCGAACATATACATAAAAAAAAAAGTATTCAGTTAGATATTCATGATTTGTGAGTTCTGGGTGAAATTACTTATGCACTTATCCATGTAATTACAAGATCCCTGCAGCTAAAACTATCTGATTGTGTATTTGGTTGTTAAAATGTCTTGATCCAAAAGATTCCAGCAATCTGTAAATGAAACCCACATGGAATACCAGAACAAGAACTACCACTAATCAGTCCTTTGAACTGTTACTCAATTCCTTGTTATTCTGTAGGAAACTCTCACGCTTACAAATTGTTGTTTTAGTGGCATTCTGAGGTTAAAGTAAAATTAAAAATATATACATGCAATAAACACTTAAGAATAAGTTTTCAATTACTCAAACCGCATTGTTTCTTAACAGCTCGGTTGTTTTGCATCACAACTTATCAGTTAAGAAAGATGAGATAAATTATTCAGTTTTGTAACTGTCTTGAAAATACTTTTTTTTTTGCTTCATTAAAGATGAGTAATGTCATAGCCGTGCTTTTACATGTGTATTAAAAAACAGCAGTGAGGATGGAGAAAAATGAGTGGGTTGAGCTGAAACATTTTATTAGTGAATAAGATGAATAAAGCCGGGAGCTATTCTCTTTCATTTAAAACTCAGCCAAATGCCAAAGCCCAGAGCAATTAATAGAAACCATAAAGCATGTGCCATTAAAATGGACTCAAAGTTCTGGCAACGTTTCAGCTCCATCTTATATATTAATTTATTTTTAATTCAACAAATGCTTTGCAGCTGTTTTACATTCTTTGAGCTTCGGGGGCAAAAACTCACAGAACATAACACACCTGAAAAACAAGTAAAGTCTGGTCTACAAATGTCTTATTGAATGTTTATTTTATTCTACTTTATTGTATTTCACTTTATATAGTTTTAGTACCATTACTGGCATTTTTTAAGCTATAGCAATATTGCCTATTTGAAACAATGAAGTGTATTTGTAAATATTTGAGTAATAAATTATGCATGAATAGCCATAATAATTATTTTTTTTTAAGCCGTAATAGCATTAAATAGCTATTATAATACATACGAATGCCATTGAAAAGGTAATTAAATTGTATCTTTAAATGAGACTTTTTCATTTGTGGAAAATCCTTAAACAGAAACAGCACCAGATTAGTCGAATTAAAAATAGCCTGCCTATCATTTCTTACCCTGGACTGCATTCTAAACTTTCAAAGAGGATTCATAACTTGTGATTCACACAAGTTCTCCCACAGATCGGGGTAAGTATGCACAGATCACGTGCTGGTGAGAGCAACCATTAAGCGCGTTACACGTCATCATCAAGAGCCGGTAGTGAAACGCGCGATATTTTGAATACGGCGAAAAACAAACAGTCGCGAGCTTTATTTTCGTTCTTCTAAACGGTAAACCGCCTTCAAACAACCAAAACATGTCAAAGAAAGCACCGAGAGCAGCCCTGAAGCTCCATATGAAGAAGAACACTAGCATACGGATAGGAAAAAACGCAGATTTGATGGTAAGTAAGTTAAATGAAAAGTAAGTTCAGTGAAGTTTCCACCACAAACGCGCGTCTATTCATATGGAATTATGCTAAAATTAATTTAGCTGTCAAATGATATGTGTACTGTAATGCAGTTGCTGTTTTTTCTCTGCGTTATATTTACTGGGGTAGAGATGGATGTTCGTTGTCGTCTTGGGCTGCGTCTCAAACTGTATTAAGCTGCCTATATAGACAGCATTTTGGACCGCTTAGGAAGCTCGGAACGTTTTAAACGCCCCCATTAAGCACAGAAATGCTGTCTTAGACAGGGAGTGGGTTTTAAGACATCCACATGTTGTCATCAGGCAGGAAATGTGTTTTATTAAAAACATCTTTATAACATTACATATAATGTTAACAATAAACGCTTCGCAGCCGATGTGAAAGGACAGAATTGAAAGAAAAAGAGATTCAAAAATGTGTTATTTCATTCACGTGAAGTTTTTGTTCTGTTACTTTGAAGGAGCAAAATCTGACTCTTTTGTAGCACAACGCAGATACAAAATAATTAACGTTAGCCTATATGAACATTATAATGCTATACGGCAAGGTTGCCTATTTTTTTAACACTATATGTAGCGCACTATATGTAATTTAGTGCATTAATGCATTATTTTAACCACAGATATAATACTTATATGGATTAGTTGTTACACCTTTAGAAAGTACAAAACCTATTACCAACTGGTGAGCCAGTTTGTTTAGAGAAAAAATACAGCTAATGCAAATGAGCTGAATTATCGTCATTTTTAATGTCTGATGCATTTTATTGCATATCTGCATTATAATACAAAAATCAAGAAGCACTGCTGCCACTATTTATTTATAGCTTTTTTTGGGGGGTCTGTTTTTGGTAGTTATTATTATAATTATTATGTGGAACTATACTGGGACATGTCTGCAGCTATATTCAAACTCACATTGTTTCCATTAGAAACGTATGTCAGAGCATTTTTAATAACTGCAAGACCATGGCTCTGATGGTAATGATTTGTTTGCTACCAGTGTAAAGTTCTTGGCCGTCTTGTCACTTAGGAAAAGACCTAATTCTAGGATCAGGAAACCACAAATGGGAGGACAAGCCATTAAAACCAAACCACCATGATGACTTTTTTAAAGTCAATTTTATTTTAAGAAACTTGGCCCTTTAACTTAGCAGATGTGTTTACATTTCTTAAACGTTTTATATGCAAGCGGCACTGATGAAACCAATTTGTGTTATGCATTATCACACGAAGTGGCCACTGTAAATGTTTGTACATGCAATAGATATATAGCACTGCCTTTTTTATTGCTTGATACTCACCACTTCATAGCTTAAGTTGATTAAAAGGAACTTTTCAAAAGGGAAGTCCAGTGGTTTAAGTTGATTGGGGTTTGCCTTTCGGCAAGTTTGCCTAGTGTTTTCCATGGGAATTAGGGAATTGCTTATCCGTTGTTTTTAAGTTGAGGGGCACTGTACATAGTTGATTATGCTCTGTGTGTGTGTAGGATGTCCGTGTGCTAACAGGGTCCTAATTAAAGGTCCATTGCAGCTGGTCTTTCTTTATAGAGACTGGAGGTGGTGAAGTAAAAGCCGCCTGAAAGGTGCTCTGCTTTACAGGGGTCTAATCCAGCCATTAAATTAAAAGGAAAATGCAGGAAAAAATGAAAGAAAGGCTCTTTTTTTTATCATCCTATGAATATGTACCGGTTTGATCTGATTTCCTGTGCTTTTAATGACAAAATTCCTAATAAGGCCCTTCACACTTTGCCTTATGCATCACATCATGAATGAGTCTGCTTTTAATTGGTCAAGCTATGATTGTGTTTGGCTTTAAGATGAAACCATTAATCTTAGTTCTCTGATTGTAGATCTACAATTACAAGTATAGCATTGCACTGATGTTCAGTCTATAGGGTCAAAGAAAAAAAATTAAAATGTGATTGCATTCTGAATTGGATATAAGATAAGATTTTTTTTTTTGCTTCACTTAAAAGCAAGCATGCAGCTTGATTCATATGAACTTGTTCTTTGACTACGAACCAGTCAATGTATGAACTTTGAATCCATCTAAATCTTTAGAAAATTAATTTTTTTTTTTAAGTCTTCTGAAACCATTTGACAACTTTGTGTGTTCATAAGAAACAGATTGAAATTTAAGTGTTATGCAAAAACAATCTGATGTGAACTGCAGGTACTTATATAATTTACAGAGGCAACTTTATGCCTCAGTTAGCATAAATAGACTGGCAGAGTAGATTCCAAAATGTCAAATTAGAAACAGAGGATTTTATACCCAGAACCCAGAATTTTGAACAGCAATACACATTCAATTTCCTCAGAAATGTTTGATCCAGATTTCTTTTTGATGGCTTTTCCTTACCTATGCTGCACTCTATCAAAAGTGCTTAGTCTCACGTTTACTCTCTCCTGCGTCAGATCTTACTCTATAAGCACCAAAACAGCTTGTGAGATTATCCCAGTCATACTATTTCATCTCTCCTGTTCATAAGTGCATCCTGCCGGGTGGAGCAGTGGCTTAAGACAGAGTTTTGTTCCCCCTGCAAAACTGAGATATACTGCATTTGATGGTTGATTGAACACAAAAATAATCAGCTGCATTCTGCAAGGAGGCTGTGAAAAAGTGTCTGTTTTCTTTTTCCAGATCTCCCCCCAAACTGTAGACCCCACTCTTGCCCCCTGACAGCAACATTTCCTCCCTGGTGTTAGGAATCTCTGGGAAAGTGTGGAAAATCAACGGCCTGTTTTGGCGGCCCAGGAAAACAGCTCCTGGCATTTTCACACCAGGTCATTAGTCGTGCCTGGCTTGTGTACTGTAATTGGATGATGGGTTCCTGAACTGAAATTGGTGGTTGTAGGTCGTTCAAGAATGTTTATTTAAGAGCTGATGAATAATATTATTATTATGCTTATTTACATTTTTTTATTTGTCAATATGGGATTAAATTGCGAATGCTCACTCTTTATATTATCACATTACATTGGCATCTTATGCTCACTTTATCATTTTTAGCAAATGTAATACGAAGATAATTTTTTAATTCAGTCATTTATAATGTTGACGCCCAGAATTAATTGAACTCATGTTAAATTTAAAGTGATTGATTTTTTTTTTGTTGTGTTATTAAGAGAAAATAGTATAGAATTTTTAAATGGATCTTTGTAATGTAACATTTTTTATTATTATTATTATTATCGATATTGTCCATAATTTTAACTTTCAATTGCTTTACAGTGCAAAGATAGTGCTTTGTTTAGTTGGTTAGATACATTTCCATGAGAGTTGAAAATAAGGTATTGCTAGTTCTATGCTGTAATGTATAAGCTACAGGAAGGCCTAAACCAAAAAAAAAAACATATTGCCTGTTGGTTTTGTTGTATCAGTGTTGTTAACTCATCTGGTGTTTAATGGTGCAGTATGAACTAGACTTGAAACAATTCAACTCGCACTTTTTCTGCAGTCTAACCAAAGGGATTTTTGTCAGGTATATACATTCAGATTTGTCTTGTTACACTTTCTGTTACAAAACTAAGGTGACATTTGGCCAGATCATAGGTAAATTTAAGTCTGCACTGCACACTCTGAGGCAGAAGTTGCAGACTCCTCTTTAATGTTCTGCTGAGACCGGTTTTGTCTGCACTCCTCTGCCCTCGGTGAGGATTCCAAATGCTTTCCGTGTCTGAGCGAGGCAGCAGAAACAGCCTCCGCTGTAATCAGTTCAGCCCGGTCTTTATGTTTTGGCAAAGCGTCTGGCACAGGGGAAGCCTGCTTGGGCTTCTCAGTTTCGTTCTCGAAACACTCTCAAGACCAGCTGTTGGAGAAGTATTCAGACGCCCCAGAGATGACCCACAATTATGAAAATGAGGTATTAATAGATTTAAATTGCATCCAAATGGCGTTGTGTAGATGCACAAAGAGTGCTGCCTTTTTCAAGCTGAAATCATTAGGAAAACTAGCTGGATGCGGTTCAGCGGATGTGGTAACTTGTTTCATTTTGTTGTGTATGTGTTTTGAGGAAGGTGCAGGGGATAGTATACAGAACTTTTGTCATATAACAGCTTGTAGCAGTACTCAGAGTGCAGACCACAGTGGAGGTGAATGTGCAGGAAATAGGTTTCACATTTTGTTATTAGGAATATTAGGCAAATCTCCTTCCTTTTATGAAAACTAAGCTGTAAAAACAGGCCAGAAATAATCGATATGAAGTATTTGATGTTATAGCCTTAAAGCTACAGCACCGAAAATTGTCTGAGGGTGAATTTGAAAGGCTGAATGTTACTGAGACTTGGGGTAAAGTAATGGTAATTTTAAATGTGTAAACTTAATTTGTGCTCAAGGCTGATGTGAAATTCATCCCAGAGTGCAGACCTCTGTTCAGCATCTCGTGACAAAATGCACCAAGACCGATGATGAAGTGCTGAAAATGAAACAATTTCCTGGTCTAATCCGGCAAGGTTACAAAAGGACTGATGGCTTTGGGGAGGGCTGGAAGATTTTTCTTCCTCTGACACCCCCTTCTCCTGGATCTGTCCGGGATTTCCTGTAACAATATCCTTACGGTACTTATCTGTTGATCCATGCACAGGTATAGGGCGAGCTCTGCATGCTACACCTGGCGGATGATTATTCACTTGAGTCGCTCAAAACATTGGATAGTTCTCTTGACTCCAAGCTTTTGGCCTTTTGTGCGCCAATTCACAAGAGCCTCTTGAAATGGTTACGTGGCTGTCCATCACTTCAGCATTGTGGTTCTTTTTAGCTCTGACTTAATTTTTTGCTTAAAGGAAACTAATATGTTTTCTGCATTTGCATTTGCACCTTTTGTGTAATTATTTACAGACTGTGCCTTTATATTGCATAAATGTCAGATAATTAAATAATTTGTTATTTTCTTGTGTCCACAGGCCCAGCTCAACCTCCTGGTTGTCCTGCATCGTCTAGCGGAGGAGTCCAGGGTGAAAGCCTTTGAGGAGAAGTCAGCAACCATCAAAGTTCACCATGTCAGAGCTGTTGCAAAGGTATCCAACAGCACTGTAATATTTAAGCTAATTAATATGCCTCTAAACTGTATTACATCAATGTAGCTATTGTAGACTCTGAAACTCTAACTGAAAAAATATATATATTTTAAACATTTCTCTGAATTGTGTTATTCATATTAATTATTAATAATTATTATTATAAAGGCATGTTTGTTCATTGTTATATATATATATATATTACAAGGCATGACTGTTAGAATTAGTTAAATCTAGTGAAGATGCTGCTGCTTTCCTTTGTTCTTGAACTATTGTTCTGTGAATGTAGGTCTCTCATGTAAACATTTAGTTGTGTTTATTATTTCGTAAAGATAAGAAAGTACCTTCTTTTTATCTCTAGTCTGTGCACCATTGAACTATCAGACGAAATGTACTTCCAACTTTCCCTTCTTTATACTTCATTTGATTTATTTTAGCCTGAGGTCCAACAATGTGTTGAGGCAGTGATGTTCTCTAACAAGCACAGTGGGTACCTGAGATTGGCTGGGTTAGGTTTCCAATGCATATTAATTTGATCAGACTGCATTGTTAGCAGATGTCACCCGTGGCCGCCCTATTGATCTTCTCAACAGTATGTGTTACAGCAATCAATTTGTTCATTAGTGTACTGCCAAGAGCTACATTAGGTGAATGGCAGCTTATCTGCAGGTCCAGTCTGTTAGCAGTGCAGCCTGTTTTTTAGAGTGAGACTGTGTGAGTTCATATCAACACACAATTGGGAAGAAATTGGCAGCTGTGTGCTCCCTGTGCTGATTATGATAGATTCTAATATTACTTCAAACCCCATACTGGAGTGCATGGAATTTTGTTTTAAACAAATCAGAATAAAACGGTACAAAACACACTCCTCGGCACCCGATCATGTCCAGGTCAAAAAAAGAAATTATATGTTCCATAAAGAATGCAGGCTTCATTTTAGTATTTTTTTTTTGTTCCGACACAAGTTTAAACAGTTCACCCCAAATTCCGTAGAAACAATGACAGAGACATCAGAGTGAGCAAATGTGAGGCGTTTTCTTTTTAACAGACTAAATATTCAGGATGTGTCTGAAGTTTAATCATAAATGCAATCCATGCTTTTGGCAGTGTGTTGATTGCTGTTAGATTTAGTTTAGATATAGTGTTCTACTGTAGATTAGGCCCAGCTGAATCTCCTGTAACTTTTATTTATTTATTCATCCATTGTTTTGAGGCTCAGGCCCTGCATGACCTGAAAAAGGAATTAAGGCAGCAAATGAACATACTCTCATTGCAGCCGGAATCCGGCTACATCATCCTGCAACCACCCCTTTGATGGATATTTTCTCCAGCGCTATAGATCTGAATGGGGCACCACATCAAATGAGTCACAATAACACTGAACAGAGATCCGGCCAATTTTGAGTCATCACGCTGCGTTTATTTTCACGAAGGCAGGCAGCTTATTTGATTAAGATGTAATTGTGTGCAGAGTGCTCCTTGTACAGATGCACTTGAGCAGCAGGGGCATGAAATATGCTTTGCTTGTTTCAAATCAAGAGCGCATTCATGATGGACTGTCACAACTAAACATGTTAGGAATTACATGCTTTACAGAGTTCAAGCGCAGACCGGTTCAGCATGGTCGCCTCTGAAAACAGGTGCTCTGCCATGGAAAATGGGGAAAAAACTGGGCGTTTCCAAACGATATAGGCTATATTAATTATGTATGTAAATACATTGACATTGCAGGTGCAAGGGTTATAAAACAATACATTCGCATTCTAGTGTTTGTCCCTTCGTGTGTCAGTGGTGCTGCCCCCTGCTCTAAATAATTGTTTCTTCCCTTTGTTGTTACAGAAACTGTTAAAGAGCACACGTGGATAACATGGATGACGGGAGTTCCCATTATTTGTTCAACAGCATTGACCCCATGAACCTAAATGTACTTAAAGACTTCAGTATGTGTGAGCTGCTGCATAGAGCACACAAACATTTTACTTTTATCCATTCCTTAGAACTTTTATGTGCATGATGGAATTTATGTTGCCTTGTCTCAGCGTTGGGCCCATTTTTAGGCTGTGATCCGTGATCAGTTTGTCTTCATGATTGTTGAACTTTTGCTTCTAGTTTTGTGTAAATCATGCATGATGGGCAGTATCTAGTCCAGATATCTAAAGCAACACATGTATCCCTCATCTTGTTGGATCGTATTATGACTTAATACCTGTTAATAAACAATTTGTACCACTTAACTTGGGTAGCACATGGTTGAGTAACCGTGCAGGGTTTCTTTCTTCGCTCCGTAAAGCAACAAGATATTTGGCTCTCTGCCATCGACAACACTGGGACCATTATCTATGGCTGCTCACAAAAGCAGGTTTTTAGCAGGAAAGTTCACTCAGATGATATTTCGCTCTCCTGTGTTGACTTGACTCAGTATCAGATGGATGCCTTTTAAAAAGATAATAATTTTCAAATCATTTTCATTTCAAATTTAATTACTAATATCTGAGTGACCTATAAGAAAAAGACTAAATCTCTTAAGAATATGGCCAGGATACCATAAAATCATCTTAATAATGAGGAAATGAGTATAAAATACACATGTCCATTCCTGTAATGGAAAAACTGAAATGTCGGCAGCCTTCAGTTTTCTTTTTTAAGTATAGAAAAGTTCTGAATGGTAGTGTATACCACTGTCTCCAACTGGTTACCTCAGGAGTCAGTTAGCTCTGTTCTTGCATCTGCTCCTTGCTCCGTACCCATGTTGTGTGGGATCAAAGGGCCTGACCCCAGGACCACAGGAAAGTAAATGTTTGGGTCTCACTTTTCGGGTGTATACCACCGATGATCACATGACCTGGGAGTCACTCTCCTTTAATCCTTCTGTCAGAATTAATTGGGCTTCCAGGGATTGATCAGCTTAGTGTTTGTACTTTCTGCCCGCCTTTGAGTTTTGAGAAGAGTTGCCTGTTGATAAGAGTCCAGAATGTTCTCCAGACCTCTAAATCCACATTTATCTTCATCTTTCATGTATGACATAATCTTTATCTATCTTCATCCTTACAGTTGAAATGGTGCAGTTTATTCTTCTACCTTTTCCATCATGGCCTTTCTTCATGCTGTGTTTTTGGAAGTAGATGTATCTTTAAAGGAGCAGACTATAGAAACAGGGCCGTCATTATTCACCTAGTCATCCAGGACCAGAAGAGGGCAACAGTGAGAATGCATGAGACACGAAAGCTTTAATTTATGTTTGTTTTAAATGATTTACAGTGCACACTGACTCCTCAATAGTAAATTTCTCTAGATGGTGTTAAAAATGGATGCCACAAATGCAAATTAAATCTTTTGACCTTTACAAACATTTCCCACAGTCCATACAAATCAAACGTCCCGAATGGCCATAGTGTTGGAGATTATTATTATTAATATTTTTATTAATATATCTTTTGAAATCTCTCTATTAATTTATTAATATAAAGTAGTGTCCCACATTCATATCACATCCCTTTTCCCATTGACAGGGTGCAAGTGCTGGTGTTAGGGCTTTGGGCCAAATTTGACTCTCTTCAGTTTCAAAAACACTTACTATTTAAAATAGTTAGACCAAATAGTTTGCTTTTTGGATAAAATAAATCGGAAAGGGGCTAATTGCTTTGCCTTGGCATAAAACGAAGACAAATATTTGCTTGAGACACACTTAATTCTCCCAAAAGTCTACAACTCTGTAAAGCCCTTTAAATGTTCGTATTTGTGCGTGCGCTCTGGTTTGTATTTACTATTTATACTATTTGCAGTGTTTAGTATCATAGCCATAGCACATAGTATGTCTTTTGAACAGAAATCTGGTTGGGTACGTCAGTTATTGTTTCAAAAGACAAATTTTAAGAGAGATTTGCGAATTCCCTGGTCAAGCACTGGTTTAGCAGCAAATTAGTGGAAAAGTTATATCTTACAGTTTTTCCATCAAAAAAAAAATTTGACGCAACTCGAAAGTCATGTTAGTAACCAGTCCAGAGTCCTTCAAAGAAACTAGCTGAATACGCCTTTCTCTCAGAATTTCCTTGTTCTTAAAAGGCAACCTCACACTATTGACGTTGTCTTTGCAAACACCTTAGGTTTTTGTGACTCATGCAGGGTTGAGTTAATGGAACTCTTCCTGCCACTGCAGTGGGGTATGGTCCTCTTGGGGAGATGGTCCTTCTGCTTTCCCGGCCCAAACCAGCTTCAGGAGCCAAGCGCTCCCCATATAACCTTTCTGAAGTAGCGTGACGGTGATTCCATGGAAGCGGTTTGTGGTAGGGACTCCTTATCCCCACCTGCCTGTGTTGCCCAGCGGTCTGCACTGATCTTGGTGTTAAAAAGCCCTGCTGGGGCGTGATTTAACAGGGCTCCAGACCCTCTGATGTCATGCATGTTGTTCATGTGCCAGGTGGGTGCCAAGTATAGGTTAGTCTTTTGCTTAACTGTGGCTTTCAAAGCACTTAGCTTTTATTATTGAGTTGGAAACGCACCTTCGCTCGCCAAAACATGCCCCAAGATGCACTGGAAAGAAATTCACTATGGTAAAATACATGTGATGTTTCTTTGAGCATTGAGCTTTTTGGATGTTACAGTGCTGGTTTCTCAAAACTCAGTTTGGCTTACCATGTTTATTGCAGATTTTTCCAGTCTTTTATTTTATTTTGTTTTTGGTTCATTTCAATCCTCCATTCCAGAGCCTTAAAATATTGAATATTATTGTCTAATTTTTATATCTGTTTTGTCATGTCGTCTTTTCAGTTTTGTGTTAGTTTTTTTCTTTTTCTTTTCTTCTTTACTCCTAGTACTGTTGTAGATTAACAAGTTTTTTCGGTGATTTGTAGTTTCTATGTTTAAATGATTATTTCTTAACTATTTTTGTAGTTTTAGTATTGTAATTTTTTATGTGTTATGCTAAACTAAAATAGAACATTTACTAAACTGGTTACTGCTAACCTTGGGTGTTAACATGGCAAAAATTATAATACAAATTTTCATTTTTTTGTATAAAATTTTTTTTTGTGTGTGCATTATTTAGTATGCATAAACTGGCCCCAAACTATAGCACATGGGCTCTGGGTCTGGGATATATATATATATATATTTTTTTTTTTTTTTCTTTTAAATGTGACAATCTTGATAATAATTGGAGTCACCATGTTCTGCAGGACCCGCAGCAAACAGTTTCCTTCAAGTTACTTTAGATAAGCTTTTATAATCCCTGAGTTTACAAACCAAAATATGAACCTGCAAAGAATAAAGCAAGAAAAACAGATAAAATCCTATCCAACATTTAATAGATGCCTTTCTGCTGGTATTCGGCGGAAGGAAAGTATTGAAACCTATCTGCCATGCTTGATTTCATTACACCACAGAAGTCATTACATTTAAACAGTTTTGCATTTGTTTGTTTGTGTTTCTGATGCCCTCATGCAAGGTAGCCAGCCTGGAGCACTCAACACACATTTGCACAGCTGGATGTTTACAGATGCTGTTCCAGGTGAAGGAGTTTAACACAGTTCCTTACCTCAGTACCGGCTGGCTCACGGCCCACACGTCCACCTCTTTCTCTCTGGGTCTCTTTTACTCTTTCATGCCTCCTCGGATCTGCCTCTTCTCCAAATGCACATGACCGACCTGCTTCTAATTTCACGTTTCAAGGGTCTTGGTTTGTTTTACCTGTCCAGAATCCCACATAGCTCGTACAGTGCCCAGGACCAACTCGGGGCAGATTTAATTTGATGACCCAATGAAAACGCTGAAATGAATTGAATTGAAACTGGGCATGGTGTTTGGAGCACTCACTTGTGGCTTGACTGTACATATTAGTGCCTGATTATTACTTTTAAGCTTTTGTACCTTAGTGTTTACAAAGTTTAGAGGGCACTCTGTTTCCACCCAAAAATTTGCTTATAAAGCAGCATTCCTATCACATTCCATCGTCTTATATCTGGAAGCGAAAATAGCAGCCAGTCATTTTGATGAAAGTTTTTGACACTGCCATTGCAGAATGACCAGAGCAACATGTTGTCTTTTCTTCTCTGAGTGTATTATTTATTACATTTTAATTTCTTCATTTTGGCAGATGCTTTTATCCAGAGTGACTTGCACTGCATTCATATTTTTTTTTGTTCTTGTTCTAGCACCAAGCTCTATAATCCGAGTCATTCAGTTGTGTGATTAGAGGCAAAGGCACACGTCTCCATTATAGTTTATGTTGACGACATCTGATCAAATAATTTTTTTTTATCCACCTCAAGTGGAATTTTTATGCACATTTTGGACATTTTCATACAATCTCTTAAAATTCAAGTAAATATGTTGGTGTAAACCTGGCTATTGAGATCAAGTCTTTATGTGAAATTATCTATCGAGCACAGATGGCCTTTGATTTCGTAAAATGGTTTTGTTTCACTTTAAGAGGCCTGTATGTGTAAGATGAAGGTGAATCAATCACAGCTAAAGCTCTAGATCTATCTGGCCTGTAGCCTAATGTTTAGATGGGTAGTAGGATTTCCAATATAACTGTCTAAATGCTGGGCTGAAACCAAAACTATATCAGTAACAGATACCTTTCTAACATCTTTTTTCTTTTTTTTTTTTGTTCATCCGCTTTTCCTTTGTTTTAGGCAAGATGCCAGTTAACTGCAGTACATAAACGGTCTGTAATGCAAGATCTCCTTGATCCACACGGAATTGTTTGTTTTTAGTTTTTAAACCAGCTGTTTTAATTCCTAGACGGCTGATTCTAGTGCAAAACAATTTGGTGTGCCAGAGCAGAATAACAACTGTTTACTCTGGTTTTACCCCAGGCAGAGAGGAGGTGATGTAAGCAGAGCTGGTGAATTCCTTGGACCTCATTCTCTAATAACAGGGCTTTTAATATTACCATGATCTTCAGAGGGAATTAGAACCAGCACGATTCAGGTGCATTTGATTACAAGCAGTTCCAGATCTTCATTAGACTTATTGGAGGTGGAGAACTTTTGGAAGGCCTCTGTATGTCCTTACTCTCCTTTCATCTAGCTCCCAACCCGCTCCTTGCGGATGATCTAATTTAGTCCTCCGTACCTGAGCTGAACTTCATTACTGCAATTGTTAGATTCCAGCATTAGCATGCATTAGGATTTGCAAAATATTTTGGAGGTGCTTACCCATGCATAATGTGTAACCATAAAGCTGGGATGTTGTGGATGCCATTACTCTTTGGTTGTTACAGTGTTCTAAGAACATTTAAACATGCTGCAATGTGGTTGCTGCTAAGGTGGTCTCTAGATAGCTTTCATAATAATATGCATAATAATATACATGTTATGTTACTTAATATTTACAATTCTGGTCAGAATTTTACATACACTTACTTGCAAAATGTTAATTATAAAAAAAATAGAATGATACAAAGTGCATCATGTTCATATTTTAAATATTACTGACATGAATAGAATGTTTCACATAAAGACATTAAAAAAAAAATAGAATTCATAAAATTTACCTCATTCAAATGTTTTCATACGCTTGATTCTTGTTTATTGTGTTACCTGATCCACAGCTGTTTTTTCGGTTTTGTTTTATGATAGTTGTTGAACAATAAAACTACCTGCTGTTCTTCGGAAAAATCCTTCAGGTTACACAAATTATTTTGGTTTTCCAGCATCTTTTGCGTATTTGGTCACTGATGCTTCAGAAGGAAAAACAATGCATTAAGATTGTCAAGATCACAGGAAACTGAACTTTTTTTTTCTTCTGTGAAAATATCCTCTGTGGCTTCTAAAGGGCATTTTTTATTAGAAAAGTGGGCTCTGTCATTGGTATGGAGCTGGAGTCTCTAGCTCAGAGGTATCTGAGAGGAGAAAGCTGAAGAAGCTTCTCCGTATAATGGACAATACATCACATCCCCTACATGAGTCACTGATGTCATACAGAAGTACGTTCAGCCACAGACTGAGAATACCAAAGCTGAACACCACAGGACGTCATTTATACCAGTGGCCCTCAAACTCTTCCTCCTGCATTCGGGAGCTGTTGTGACTGCATGAATACAGAAAACATATATCTTGTGCAATAACTTCACTATTCAAAATGCAATTTCAAATATTCTGTGCAATAATAATTATGTGCATTAATTTTCTTGTGTGCAATAACAATCATGTAAGTCAAGAGACAACTCTGCACTTTTCTGTACAGTCAGTATTTCTTTTTTAATATACAGGTCTATTTTTATTCTATTTATATATGTTAGTTGACTTATACTGTAGTTTCTCTTGTCTCATTGCATCTGTAGTTGTGGAAATATGCAGCCACTGGAGAAACAATTTCCTTCGGGATTAATAAAGACGTCTCTTATCTCTCTTATCTTAATGAAAAAATATATATACGTATTCACACAAAATATGGCAATCCCTTTTATTTTGGTAAAAATAATTCACATTTTGCAGATTCTGACAAATCTACATAACATTTTTAACAAAACTGTAATAGTTTTTTATTTGTTTGTTTTTTGTCAGCCAAACTTAAATTGCAACAGCACACTGTACCTCAAAATTTTGTATAACTTGACATTTTTATCTTTAGCACATAGACACACACAACTTATTATAGATTGTTATATATATATATATATAATAAAACTAATTGAGAGAAGTCATTTTTGTAAATCAAAGCTTGGTAATTTGGTGAAATGCCTAAAAAAAGTCACACGTGAACACTCCATGTAACTCTGTGTGCTTCGCAAAGTATTTTGGGGTTGGTGTAAATAATGGTCGTGTTATTGTATCATACGCTGTTGTAAGAAATCCCAGATGCTGCATCATTAAAAAGCCAAACATCTGCTCACTGGCACATAGTGACAGATCTGCAGTAGATTGGTGTAATGCACGAATTGACTTTTGCACAAAAAAAACACACATTTAGTCGTCGTTTCGAGCTTATTCCCACACTCTTCCCATGTCACATGATTCCTGCTTCTTCATTGCCTTGAAACATCTGTTGACAAGAGAGGAGTGTATTGAATGGCCGAAATACTCCGATACGCCAGACATTTGACTTCAAACAACACACTGAGGGTCCAGTTGATGGGAGATGACCCTATAGAAGTTTTTTTTACATGGTTTAACCCAATCAGTTAAGATGATTGCTGATATAATTATAGAAAAAATGCCTTTGATGTGAAAATATAGATCCATCATTGAAGGACTAGCTCTTATTGAGCTAATTGTTTTTACAGGTCAAATTCTTTGTGAGAATTAATGCATGGTTAGTTTTAAGCTCTAATTAACCCAATTAAGTGTTGTCTTTGTCTTAACAAGGTTCTCCGTTTGCAGTGCAACACCTGCGACTCGTCCGCTTCTTGAGCGTGCTCCAGCATAAAATTGTTCTCTTTATCTTGGTACACATTCAAGGACATTGTGAAAGCGAGATGGCAGCGTAGCTGATGTTTTTAAACTCAAACCACTCTCTCCCTTAAAAGTGCAGGAGGGAGTCATACGAAGAAGCGATTCCAAGAGCAACTGACCTGTCGCAGACACAAGCCAATCAAAACCGAAGGTCACCGTGATATATAATTCTCCCAGCAGCTCGAAGACAATCACGTAAAAATTCCAGGTAATGTTTTCTAACAGGAGTCGTTTTTTGTTCGGCGTAAAAGCCAGCAGGTTTGTGTTTGAGCAGATGGGGGAGAATTGGCTACGTTTCCCAAGGGATGAAATCTACTCTGCCATGGAACCCGCCCCGTGTTTATCTTTGAGCTTTATTGGATGTTGATGTTGGCCCAGTGAGAGACCCTCTTGTTTAAGGCTATTTTTAAGGGGTGAGCAGAAGGGGGTAGTTCTTGGACTTAGGTTGCTGCAGACCATTGTGCCATCTCTCAGAATTCTGTATAGAGGTAAACCTAGTAATCCCGCATGAAAAAAAAAACATGGACTAGTTTCAGTCACCACACATACAGCACCGGACACTACTGCCCTACAGCAGCTCTGTACTACATCATGATTTTCTGCTCAGTAGATCTTTATCAGTTATTTATTTGTCCGTCCATTGATGTATTTTCAAATATCCAGATGCGTCGTTTGCCTTTAAAGATCATCCAGAGTCCAGTTGAAACTGGCAGACGATGCTGTACAAAGCAAAGCTTAACCTTTGTCCTCTATAGTGTTACGGGTGTCCCACCAGCTCTTCACAATATTTAAGTAACCATAGAAACCAATCCAAGAAACGCTTTTTTTAAGGGCTAAATATTATTTTTGCTGTGCTCGCAGGCCAGTGACTGGATGACATCACACGATGTGTGTAAAACACTGGATGAGGACACTGCGCACCTGAGCGGAGTTTATAGATGACTCATGGGAAAACAAACCCAAGGCCCAATTGCCCCTGACTGAGACTGGCGGGCTCTGATACACTAACTGTTTAGCGCAGGGCAATGCGGCTGACCTGCTAATCTAAGGTTCTTCACTGAAACAGCATCGTGTGTCAACTTGTTGTTATTTTATATTTAGACGTTGTTAGTTAAAAAAAAAGCAAATCTGGCTGGCTATTTTGAAACTGCTTTCGGTTACAATGGAAAATTCAATTTAGCTATTTCCTAAGCATGCTTTTTTTTGGTATATGCATTTTCCAGAGTTGAGAAATATTTCAAAGCAATATCTCCAACATCGAGGAAGCATTCTGAAGTTCTTGGCTGCGCTTGACTTGTAATGATGACTGATCACTATTCCCTGGTTTGCCATGCAATTAGGCTGTTATTTTGCATAAAATGGGCCAGCATCACAATCTAACCTGTTTCACTTTTGTTCTAAGTCCAGAGTTTCTGTGATGTTTTTGAACAGCAATTACTTAAGCTGAATGTGTTGCTGATAAAATAAAATAATTTTTGACAGATGTATGGTAATGTACCAAAGACATTTTAAGTTCACGATTTTTGTGCTGTTTTTCTACAAGGAGTCCTGGAAAGGCCAAAAAAGCTTTTCTCTTTTTTTGAATCAGCAAATTATATTGGCTGTTCGATTATTAAATCTAATCATCTTTAACATTACAAAATGGTGATTAATATAATAAATATAATATGTTGTGCAAATATGTTGTACAAAGACGTTTTCAGCTTTCAGCCCTTGGCCACAAGAAGTGCTAGAGAGGTAAAAATATCAGTTCAGTTCAACTCTCCAGTTTTATAAAGTAATACTTTTATAAAGTTTCAGATGCAAGGTATCCAAGCAATTTGTTGTATTTTCAGCATATTTTCCTACGCTTGTCATCAGCAATTTCTTAAGTTGGATGTTTTGTTGAGAAGCATAGCAATGCATGACAGATGTTGCAGCGTGCATTTTTAAATCAAGTTGTTTATACAGCGTATCGATTAGATTTTTAGCATGTTAACTGCGGGAGTTTGCGAAGTTTGAGCAACAGAGAGTTTCCATTGCGCTCTACAATCCCTTGAGCACTCTGGGTAGCGCACTGGCCAGAACCTGTTCAGCTACGCCTTAGTGTTAGCATGACTGCCAAGCAAAACATAGAGGTGTATTTGGTTTCAGAAGAGCAGAAAAAAATCACCAAGTTGAAAAATGTGGCATTGGCTTGGTCTTAGTTTTGCTTAGTCTGCGGAATAACATGCTTTGTTGAAGAGTCATGGTCTTAACTCTGCGCCCAATTTCAAACATGTTCAAGAACTTTGCTCACCAAGCTCTGACCGCTGCGCTTCTGATCACAGCACTAATAGCTGCTTTAATGCCATTCCTCCCTTGTTTTAAAATCTATTGGCTATGTCAGGAAGTAGTTTCTTAATGGCATTGCTTTTACTTTAGTGAACCTCGACAGGCCTTCATCTCCATATCACCCGTTGCGTTATTTATTAGCTGAATTGTGAGACATTAGTTTGATGCTATCATACGAACATGAATAGTGAAATATGTCCCATCTGAGGCTTTTAATCACTGCTTCCTGACATTTAAATCCTGTAAAGAGCACATTTTGGGCGGGAATCACTCCTGGCAGGAGATTGTTTACATGTTCATTCTGTCTGTCATCATTTATGGCTTTTGTTCGCTCTGCATGACTTTGACCGGTCAGGTCGATAGCCGGTTTGAAGTGAGTGTGGACCCATCTCCTCTAGCGATGCCAATGCGGCTGCAGAGAGCAATGTGATGATGAACAGCCGTTATCAGTGGATGCCATCTCTGCCTCTGTCATCAGGGCCTTGCTTGGTCAGGGAGAGACTGAATGCTCCATGGCTCCTTTTCAAAGCATGTGCCAGACGTTCCCTTCTCTTTATGCTACATTTATTACTCCACTTAGATGATATCCTGTATAATTGTCCTTTTTATAAGGTAATAAGGTCATATGGCAGTGACTCAGAAACCACTATGCTTTGGAATAAGGAATGTGTTGAAAAGCACACTTCACCTCTTATGAAAACATTTTTGCAAATGTTCCTCCCTTTCACCCCACTCCCCAGCAAAGAGCCGGCGTGTGTGTAAACAGCCGTCAGTAGTCCGTTTGGCTTGTGGATTAAATACATATTTAAGGATGGGCGGTGTTGCTGAATTGCTGAAGAATATTACAAAATTTTGTTCGAAATATGGGTGGGAGACGCATTTTTTGTGCCACTGACCCAGAGACGCTTCCAAAAACGCATCTCATGACGTGCAGGAGATTTGCCTTTTAACAATGTTGCTCTGTGGTTGGTTTTGTCATATGTTTAAATACTACTATTCAAAAGTATGGTGTCTAAGTTATAAGATAATTTTTGAAAAGCATTTTATGCTGACCAAGACTGCATTTATTTAATAAAAATACAGTAAAAACATGCTTTTGTGAAATGTTACAACTATTATTTTATATATATTTATATATATAAATTTTTGTATATAGTAGTCATCGTTCAGTTTCACATGATGTAATTCTAATATGTTAAGTTGGTGCTCAAGAAGAATTATTATTATCATGTTGAAAACTGTTGTGCTACTTAATATTTACAGTAAGTGGAGGCCATTTTTAAAGTTTCTTAAATGAATAGAAATAAAAAATGTTGTAACATTACAAATATATTTACTGTCACATGACAATTTAATCCATCCTTGCTGAAAAGTAATAATTTTTAAAAAGACACAAAATATTGAGAATGAATGGTTGTGTAGATTTCATACAGAGAAGGTGAAGATAGGAGACCACACATTGCACACACTGAGTGACAAAAGCCTCTCTGGAAATCTGTCCTCGCAGTACAGGTTCCAGACCATTAAGACCTAGACTCTCGCTGTGGTATGTGAATGCATCATTTTGTGCGTGGTTATCAGGCCCTGCTAGAGACAGAGGAGTTTTTCTTAAGATATGCTGTGAGCAGGAACCAGTTGCACTTACTGTAGAAGGGCCATGTGGCAATTTTGGAAGGTTGATTCTATTATATCATTCTTTAACGAGTAAGACAATTGGATTGTGAGATATCCTGAAGGTCAATTTCCAGACTTTGATGAAGAAACCCTATGGTTATCCCCAGATAACCCATGGAGCTGCATGTTTACAGTATGTTAGTGTAAGTCTGTCAAACTATTTCTCAAAATATTTTTAAATGATGACTGCATACCTGAGAATTTTATGTAAAGCTCAAACTTGTCTACACACTGTTGGAAATGCAAAAATAATCTAGCTAAATTAGCTGTTTTAATAAAATAACATTTTTATTATTATTCTTATGTTCCTTAATAAATCCCCATCAACATATGTGCTGCATTTACATAAGCATTGCTGTTTAACTCGACCGAAGTGGACAATATGGGCTCGTAGGAAAGAAAAATGGCCTGTTTTATTAATAAAGACACATACCTGTTGCTATCTCTCTTTTTTCAGGAGTAAATTTGGTTGTGGAAGGTGGTTATCACTCGTGTAAATTACAGAAATCTTTGTGAACAGAACAAGATTGAACATTTAGAAGAGGAGTGGGCAAGTGTATTTAGCTGCAGTGTGAACACTTTCAGCACCCTCCAGTTCTCCAGCTCTTCAATGGAACGTTTTTCTTCATCATCAACACCTGCAATAGTTTCTTGGAAAGAATCTTGAAACTAAAGTAATATCCAGAGGTCGTCTTATTCTTAAGCTGTTGTACACTCTATGCATCCTTCTCTGGAAGAGACTGTATCTTTCTGGAAAACAGGAAAGCTCTAAGCAGGTCAGATTCTTAGAGTAAGATATTTAAAACCCTCAAAAGCATCCCCAAGAGAGTCTCGACAGGCAGCTCTCAAACACTGTTAAACACTCGGCACACTGATGAAGTGTAGCTTTCATGTAACTTATTGATTTGTTTAACCTGAAAGACATAGAAAAACGTGTTTGTAGCAGTGTTAAGGTTATAAAAAAGTGAATAGCAAGAGCTTTTTTTTTAATTTTTGTTTCTTTAGGTCCCTGGGTATTATACAGTAGTTGTTTGTATTTTGTGACACCAAGATTTACTTTGGATAAAAGCAGCTGCAGATACATAAACGTAATTTATGGGTGTGATTTTTTTTTTAATGCAAATAAAAAAGGGCCCCTTTCCGTAACATTGGACGTAGACCTATATTAGGCACCATGTCTGCCCTACAGGCTTGATGCAATGCAACAAATCTTCAAGCAAAGTCACATTTAAGTGTGTAGTCAATTAATGACTTTTTTTTTTTTTTTTTTTGGTCTTTAAACAAGCCTTTAATTATTTGAACCTTAAAAGTTTCTGGTATATTTTAAAATATTGAAAAAAATATTTAGTATTAAAAAACATTTAACAATAAATAAAGTATTATTTAATTAATTAATGCATTTATTTATTTATTTTTTTGTGCTGTGCAGATAAATGATAAGTGCATGCATTGCTTTATAGCTGACACAAGTAATCACTTTTCATTGGAGACGGAAAGTACTTTTAAAAGTAACTTTCCCAAACATTTTCTGCTATCACCTCCTCCATTACCATCAAATGAAGTGCCTGTCATTCTTTGAGAGCAGGATGTGACCTTCTTCCATGTGCAGTTTTCTAGTCAAGGGTGTTGTATCTCTCTTGTATCTCTCGAAGAAGCGAGCTAAACGAGGCCTCTTGTCCTGTTGTATCTGAAGCTCTGCAGGACGTCCCAGCATCACCCTGAGCGGGTTAAGCGCCTGGGAACCACCGGGGAGAGTGTAATTAACTTTAGTTGGTGCCCTGCTTTGCTGAACCATGACCTCACGCGGCCCACCCCCTGTGAGTGGCATGTTAGAGCAACATTAGCAGTAATGAGCTTTTATTTGGCAGGTCTGTCTGTGGCAGGTTGCCTCCCAAGGCTCACACTCCGATACCGAGGGAAAATGAAGGCTCGAGAAACGAGGCTAGTGGGAGGATGGAATGCACTTTTTAGAAACGACGTGGGCGAAGCACAGGAGGTTCTGTGGTTATGTGTATGAGTGAGCGTTTTCACGGGCTCCTAGGGGCCACCCTGGACGTTTTTTTACCGGATAGAGGTATTCTCATAACATGTAAATCATCTCAGTGTGTCTTAACCTGCAGATGCAGAGAGGACCTGGGAACAATGGTGGGCAGGGGAAATTGTGGAAGGGTCGGTGTCTGAAAAAAGGCTCTAAATATGACTGAAATAGAAACGCGTAGGCTGCAACTGAAATGCTATATAAAAGTAGACGGGTTTTATGGATTTTACAGAAATATGCAGTTTAAAAATGATAATATACCAATCTACTGTAGTACTAAAATATGTCTCTTTAATTATACAGTGACAGCCACCAAAAAAAACATTGCTGGTATAGAAGAAGCATTAATCAAAGAAGAAAGATGTTATTTCAATGAAAAACCATTAAATGTAAAGTGTTAAACAGGGAATTCTGGGAATATACATTTTAAAAATATAAAATTCCTTTTCACACACAAGTATGATTTATTGGTACATGTGGAGTAATTTTTATGTTATGTTATGAATTTAAAACAATGTTAATATCCTACAGGATTTGAAAACTGATCATTTTGAACATTGTCGTCACACATACAGCTTCAAATGTATGAGTTTTCTAATCCAGAAGGTTTGCTTGGTAGCTCACGTGATATGATGTTGGAAAGCCCTGGTTCGAACCCCATGAAACTACAGGTACAGTTCAACAAAACAACTCAAATCCACATAAGGAAGTTAAAATAGCATGGCTGCATCATACATTTTTTAATTAGTTTTGCATTTGTAGGTTTGGATTTGGTGTAGGGATATTTCCAACATGATAGAGCATTAATCTTTAGCGACACTCACTGGATGTATGTGCAGTAAGGTACGTAATTACGGGTTTGCAAAAATGTATGTAGAAGCACGTATTTCCATTGAGCTTGTTTTGGTTTTTTTTAACATGAGAAACCAACTGTAGTGAGGGCGCTACGGTGTGGGAAGTGTGATTAGCTTGGTCGTCAGAGGAATAAAGCAAGCAAGTGCTGGAATCTTGACCTGCGGGTTCGATCTGTGCTGCCTGCCGGGCCAGGAGAAAGAAGCTCTCCACAGAGGCAGCCTGGAATCCCAGTCTTGCCGCCCTCCCTTTCATTCCTCTAGAGCTCCCGCTGTGGAGTTAGGGGGGCATCGGCAGCTCGGTCTCCCCCTCTTCATCTACACCTATAGAGGAGGTCCCAGTCCTGAAGATGGAGACCTCCTGCTCCTTCACTCCCCCGTGTCCTCCTATTGTTGGTAAGGGAAGGGGGGTGAGTGTCCACCCTCTTGAACACACAAAGAGGGAAATGAAAGTTGTTTCCCGCATGTCTGATTTCTAGGTGGACTGCTCACTGAGATGGAGCACAGCATGCTTGTGGGAAATCACCTTTTTTGTGTGTCTTAAAGCTTTTCTCCTGTAATTTCTTGGTGTCTTGTTGTTTACGCTCACAATGGCTCATATAAAATCTGTTGAAAGTATCATAGCACGTAAAAGCATGAAACCAAATCTGAATAATGACATGTTTTTTTGGATTGTGTAAACCATTTGCTAATGCACTGTGGTTTACGATTGGCAATGTAAGAAATGTGGCTTAACGTGATTTATAAAATGTTCCATCTTTGTCGGTCCAGGAACAACATTCCTCTATGATCACATTTTAGGTTAAGAAGGGACTTTTTTTGTTTTACCTGATTATAGATGTCCTTAAATATCATCTCAACACATTGATTGAATACCTGGAGGGTTTTGAAGACAGTAATTGATTTAGTACAGTAACAAATGTTTTAACTTTAAATGGATAAATTGTCCCTGACCCTGAGATCCCTCGGGTATGGCTGTTAGTAATGGTGCAGAAGGCTTTGACAATAGCATGTTCTAGAGTTTTGTTTAGTATAATAAATATTATAAATAATTCCATGAATTGCATTTACATTTCAAGAAGGTCATTACAGAAAGTGATAGCTGTTCACAGAGTGCTGTATAAAAGCATATTAAATGCAATGTTGATTGAAAGGAAGAAACTGGGTAGGAAAGGGTGCACAAGGAATGAAGTTGACCGCAAGCTTGAGAAAACTGTCTAGCTAAGTGGTCCAAAGTCTTCTTTTCAGATAAAAGTAAATTTAGCATTTTGGAAATCAAGGTCTGGAGAAAGACAGCAGAAGCACAGAATCCAAGCTGTTGAAGTCAGTGATTTGGATCTGCTCCTGTTGGTCCATTGTGTTTTATCAAGTCCAAAGTGAATGCAGTCGTCTACGAGGAGATTTTGGAGCACTTCATACTTACCTGCTGACGAACCTTATGAAGATGCTGATTTACTTTTCCAGCAGGACTGTAGCACCTGCCCACAGTGACAAAACCACATCCAAGTGGTTCGCTGACCATGGTATTAATGTGCTTGACTGGCCAGCCAACATGCCTGACCTGAACCCTGTGTGGAATCTATGGGATACTTGGAAGAGAAAGATGAGAAACAATCGATCCAACAATGCAGATGAGCTGAGGCTCAATAGTGCCACAGAAAAATCTGTAAAAATATTATTATCGTAAAATATAACTAAAATTTATTTGCAATTAGCAGTTTTCATACATTATAAATTTGCATTTATTTAAATCTTTTGTAATACTATAAATGTCAATTGTAGCCTTTTTATCATCAATTTAATGCATACCTGCTGAATAAAAGTGTACATTTCTAATATTTAAGAAAAGATTCTGAAGAATCTTCCTGACCTCAAACTTTTGGACATAGTGTATTTCAGGACTAGAATACAGTGTTGTTTTTGCATGTATTTTAGTAGAGTATTTTGCTTTGTACGTTTAGTCAAAAATTATATCTAATATTACATATTCTGCATAAAACAGCTAGGATAAATTTACTCCAGGGTCCTCTTACCTCCAGATAGAGGATCATTTTACACCAGTAGTGGGGCAAGATAGTCCCTCTTCCATTTATTATTCTGTAATAATATATTGTATATTGTATCTGTGTTTGCCAAGCATTTTCATTCTTGTATGTAGGAGTACGCTCCTGGCCTTGAGGTTTGGATTATGCTGTAGGCTGTGGTTAGTGGCTTAACCACCATAAATGTATGATCCCTCTGATTTGGCAGGTAGATACTTTCTGTTTGGCCTAGTATTGTCTGCTAGGAAACCAACAAAAGATATTGATCCAGGAACATGTTCTGCATGACTCAGTCACAATATGCAGTCAGCCAGTTTCCATCATGCTGACAGACACGTTAAGACCAGCATGTTGTTGTACTAATGTTTCGGGGGGTTTTTTCTCAGATGATGAACACTTCTAGTCTCAGAACCTAATGATTCTTTTTTTAAATATAGAACCTTATGGCAGAGTTTGTGTGTCCGCTGCATGTGTATGTGAACATTTCTACATGGCCATAAAAAAGCGCTTCCCCTCTAATTGAGGATGATATCGACAGTGGTAAAACCCAACAGACCCAAGAGGGAGGTCTGGAGCCTGTGAGAAGATGTACTAATCCCTTCTTTCTTCCCCTCCCCCTGTGGATCCCCTGTGTGTGTGCGCATGTTTATGTGGTTTATGAGTAGACAAATTTGTATAATGACATGGGTATGACATAGGTATAACAATATGAAGGTGATTTATGAGGACATTTTTTAGTGTCCCCGTAATTCAAAAAATAATAAATGGTGCTTTTTTGAAAATCTAAAAATGCACACAGTTTCCTGTAACGGGTAAGTTTAGGTGTAGGGTCAGTGTAGGACAATACCACACGCAGTCTGTACAGTATAAACACCATTACACCTATGCAGAGTCCCTATAAAACACAAAAAACAACATCTGTGTGTGTGTGTTGGTGTGTCTGCTGTGGATGAGTACTCCAAATGGCTTTGACTGTGAGAGGAACTGGGGTGAGGAGATCATTGTTTGTGGCACTTTTCAGTACTCCAGAGCTGCACCTCCAGAGAAGAACCCATAAAAAAGCACTTCCCCTCTAATTGGGGATGATATCACTGCCTTAGTGGTAAAAACAAACAGACTGGGGAAGGGGGTCTGGAGCCTGTGAGATGATGTAGTAATCCCTTTCATTTTCTCCTCACGACTGTGAACGGGTTGCCATTTGATGGATGAACGGGGCACATTTTTGAGTCCTGTCAGTGTTTCTCAGTAATCCTCTATTATTTAAACATAAATCATTCATTCACATTTTTGTTATTATTTTTTATCCTGAAAGCATTTGTGCTACTAATTATTTTTGTTGAAACCATGGACGCAGCACCTGGTCTCTCTCTTTCCCACTGCCACAGCTCATGTGGCTTTAGCTAACCGTTTCGTAGCTTTTCTGTCAGTACACAATGGGACTAGTCTAGGAATAATGACCTTCTTATTCTAAGTGCATATAAAGACCAAATACGCTTTTAACAGGGTAATGATTCAAATGTGTTTTGTCAATGTTAGTTCAGCTTCATTTCTCATTTGCTCAACGATATCATCTCGTAAAACATCTTAACACCTCATCAGAACCGGTCAGGCCGCATAGAATACGCCATATTTCTTCTGCTGACGATGCTGATGATGGTCTGTTGGGAGTTTGTGGGTCAGAAGTATAAGTGTCAAGCAGAGTTCAATAATTAAAGCTATTGTAATATCTAAAACATCTGGATATGTCGCATGTGGATTCCTCATTGGCCGTCTTGTCTTACGCGCGCTCATCTTTATTTCCACGAAATGCATCAATGTTTGAAGCTGGTCTTCGGTTATTGAGCTGAAATTGCGGTTCCGTTCTTGATGATGTGTCATCTCGGGGATTTTTCTGATTGAAATAACAGCAAACACCTGGACTGCATTTGCTCTACCTGAAAGCAGCCCATCAAAGTCTATTTAATGCTTCATAAACGTTACTTATTGCACAATGTTTATATCAATATGAGGTCTGGGGGCCTCCAGAGCTGAAACCCGAGGAGACGGTTACCACAGACTGAGTGGCCCATTAGCTTAATGGCTGTCTAAAGTTTCACTCAGGATGTATTGCTGTTATGGCTGAAAGCTTGCGTTTCCCTTTTTTACGGCTCCCTTGGATTCACAACGCCCCTGCAGGAACAGGGAAGAGGAGAAGAACAAAACAAATGGGAAGGGAATGTGACACTTGTGGTGGTTCTGTGCAGGAGAGTGGGTCGACTCGGCTCTTTAATAGGCTTGCAGAGGCACTCTTTCCTCGCTGGCTGATTTTAAGTGACTGTCCTGGTCAGTGTCTGCTGCACTGAGAACTGCGCTGACCTCAGGTCAGACCTTTAACCTCGGTCTGCAGCTGGTGAATGGAGAACAGGGTGAGGTGTTCCCTATTTAATCCAGATTCCCTCTTGTTTAGAGGGTCGTGGAATGTTACAATCAACATCGGCATTGAGCTGAAGTATGCAAGCATGCAGCTCCTAATTAAACTTCAGTTTCGTTTGACCTATAGTTGGACCATATATGGAGTTTGGAACTGTTTTAGTTTGTTTCTTGTATTATTGTCCAGAATACTATACACTAAACACCAGCATTCAAAAGTTTGCAGTATAGTTTCAATCTTTCTAATATTGTGAACGATTACTACTAGAATTTGTAAATAATTTCTTTTGAAATAGTTTTTATGTAAAAAAAATGTTGTCAATGGAATTTATAGCAAAGCTGAATTTTTAGCAGCCAGTAAATAAAAAGTATGTTAAGTGGTTTATGGTGAAGGTTTATATTTATATATATATAGTAAGTTTATACATATAAAAAGAGCATTATCTTTAATGTAGGCCTAGTTTTTTATTTATTAATGTAACAGTTCACCCTAAAATGAAACTTTTGTCATCATACTCACCCTCTTGTCATTTCAAACATGTATAAATTCTTACAGAAAAAGGTAGTTTTTTGAATTTTGTTGCTGGTCCCTATTGACTTCCACAGTAGAGAAAGAAATACAGTGGAAGTCAGTGGGAACCATTAACTGTTTGATTACCAGCATTTCTTAAAATGGCTTCTTTTATGTTCAACATAAAACTCATGCAGGTTTGAGGGTTAATGACAAATCATGTCAAAATTATACTATCATTTTTTTTTTTTTTTTTTTTGGATATGGCACCAGGACCCCCAGGTGCCCCCTCAAAAAGAATCAGTGCATGATATCTCTGATAAGTAAGGACTAAGGAAATTTTGACAGATTCACAATTTGATTCACAATTTGCGTAGACCCTTTTGGTACCTTTTAGTACCAATTCAAATCTGTACCCGCTTGTAATCAATCACTTTTAAATGTTTCTGTGTGTTATTGCATTTATAATAAATTCAAAATCAAGACTTGAAAACTAGGCAGTGGAAATGCAAAATGAGCTATTGCACGATCCTCTACTTTCATCTGCTGGATAGAATGGTAATTTCATGAAATTGTCATCTCAAAAGTCTTTGATTTCCACAAGGTTTTTGACACTTTTTGTCCATGAATGTTTGTGAGATTTTCATTTTGTCAAATTAACCTTTTAAGGTGAGTTTTACTGCACAACTGCAGTTATAAATTAGAAGGCTTTTACATATTGTACAAGTGTTTAAAAAAAAATGCATTTTGGGGTTGCATGCTTTTGTCACCTTTTTCACCCATGATGAGTTTGCTTCCCTGATTATGTTGACATCATCTGGATTCCGCTATTATTATTTTGGCCGGTTGAGTCAAGAGCTGTTGTGGTCACGACTGACTTGTTCTTCATTGCCGTGACTGAGTTACTCACACTATAATTGTCACTGATTTGATTTACAGAATACTGCTGTCTCCAAATCATAACCCCCTTGAGTTCCTCTAAAATGCAAATACAGTTGCAGCTGGGAAATGACACACTGCGTCAGTGGGGCTGCTGTTTCCAGTAACAGAATGTTTTATTAGAACTGAGATGAGTACAGTGGGAAAAATATGTTTTGCGTTATTCATTTATCTTTGCTGACCACCAGTTGTCCATCTCACTAAATGTGTGCAGGGTCAGGTTTTTTGGAGTCTAAACATCTGATGCTACCCTTTAAAGGTCCATGTTAACTACTGGAACATTTACTTTTAGATTCAGTCGTGCTGGTCCATTATTTTGGTTACTGATAATGTCTTCTTTTGAAAAGTATATAACTTGAGTGCATGAATCAAAGTCAAGTGCAGTCTATGGTGCATTTATTTGGGTGCTTCTTCAATTACAAACCCTTTTTTATTTTTGTATGCTTTATATATAAAGAGTTATGGCAATATATAATTATATAATCGTCATGTAATGAATTTTTGGACATCGTTAGTGGACTAAAAGTTTGTTTTAAAGGGAGTTTATTTATCTTCATCGACAGGGATAAAGAGTGGCCATAGTTGAAGAAACAATTTCCCTTTCACTTGCACTTCATTTGTCACAGAACAACTTTTTATTAAGTCATTACTATAACTCCTTATTATTCTCCCTTCAGGAGAAGTGAAATGTGAAAGAAGATGAGGAAATGTTCTTTTATTGCTCGCCAAAAGCAGTCTTTGTACTTTTTAATTCATGAAGTTCCTATAAACACATAACCCACAAACAATCTTGGCATGGCGGAAGCAAAGCCGCTACGGCCCAATAAGTCTTTTCATGCTCAATAGCAAGGGCATAAGTTTTTATTTTGGCTCCCGCAGAGAAAACCAGCATGCTCTCTCTCACCTTCGAGCAGAGATGGTGCGACCGTTTCGTCTCGAGGCAGAATGAAGTGATCGCACACAAGGGCTTGCTCTGGGACAGATGGATTTGGAGCTGTTATCTTTCCTTCTTACCGCTGTAAGAAAGCTTTTCTCCATCACCCCGGTACTCTTGACCCTGCTTGACCCGGGCTGGCCGCAGACCTTTTCCACTTGGTACAAGAGGCTGAGTGAGCGCCAGGTTCGCTTGCCTTGAGACAGAAGCGTCAGGCTTCCTCCTCTTGTCTATGTAAGGCCCTAGCATCTCTTGCACTTCTATTAGCCCACCACTGTATGTTTATGTGTTTCGCAGACCGTGGTGTGAGATTCAGTCAATCGCAGCAGCTCCTTCTGGGTCACTGCGCTTTTGACCTAGCTAGGAATTATTTCCCAATGTGCAGAATGATTTCATAGCTTTTACAGGAGCCGTGGCCCCTCTCCCCTGTGTCAGAAAAGCTTTCCTTCTATTTATCCAAGTCATTTTCCGACAATGAATTAGCCTTCAGAGAGAAATACTGATCATGCCATCTGTAGCACGTACGTGAGATATTTGTATTTTGAATGTCATGACTTCAGTATTTGATTATTAACTCTCATAATAAAGGTCACGCCTGATATGTTTATAGTTTTTCACAAAGGCAGCTGAAGACAGGCAAAGATGGATGTAAAAAAGTATGCGTGAATTAAATAAGTGCTAATTGTGAGGTTAAAATTGCAATAAATAAAGCTAAAAATAAATTATTATTAGGGCCGGGACTTTAACGCGTTAATTTAGATTAATTAATTACTAAAAAATAACGCATACATTTTTTTACCGCATTTTAATTGCACTTATGTTTGCATCGTGGAACGTTTCTCACTGAATGACTTTCGGGGGACCGATTATACAGGAGCACCAACTAGCGTTTCTAATGTTCTGACTGTACGTGAAAGTAGGGATGCACCGATCCGGATCAGCCGATATGTTTGTGTGTTTCGTCTGTAAAGCCGGTCCTGTAATCAGCGGTAAATGCCATCAGGTGCGTGATTTCACATTGAGCCGTATATACTACAC
>JAUMHQ010000076.1:16646033-16698307 GCA_032361165.1 Enteromius paludinosus
GGGTAGGTTTAGGTGTAGGGTTGGTGTAGGACTATAGCACATACAGTCTGTACAGTATAAACATCATTACGCCTATGTAATGTCCCCATAAAACATGTAAACCCAACGTGTGTGTGTGTGTGTGTGTGTGTGTATATGTATATATGAATAATGGAATGGATTGACAGCCGAAGTATCTCTTGATTTCTCTCTATCTGTGTCTATTTATCTCTGTCTTTGCTCAATTACTATCACATGATTCCAACCTCTCTACTCAAACTTGCGCGCACACACACATCCTCAAACCATCTGTGATAAACAAAGCTGCTGGGTATTTGCAGAGGGGGTGTTGAGAAAAGAGACCTCGCAAAATCACGGTCTACCCATAAGCCCCTCGCGTTACTGATGACCTCTGCCACAGTGATACTATTTGTGTCAAGACCAGAAAAAAAACCTTGTCCGCTCTGTCTATCCCAACTCTCTGACCTCTGTCATTGAACATGAGAAGAAGATACATTCTCAGACTTCCCTGCAGAGAAATAATAAACCCCAAACCACTGTTCTGTGGAGTTCAGGAACAGGCCGTTTGTTTACACCGCGGGCTCATTACAATCCCATCTGCTTTGCACGTGCACAGCTTTCTGCTTATCTTTTCCTGTCTTCTAGGTGATTGCTTGTCTATTATTTGCTCAACGTTTGAATCTCTCTGGGATGTTTTGATGTAAAATATGTCGCACAATGAAAACATTCTATGATTTTCCGGGCTCCAAAAAGTCAAACCAAAAAAAAAACATAGGTTTGGAACTGCAAAAAGCCCTCTATTTTTAGCAAGGTCCCTGATCTTTGCAGTCTTGCACAATCTAACATAGGCTTCCCAAAAGCTGTAACTGAATAACGGTGCAGTGTAAGCTGTATGAGACCTGTATGTGACTATTATATTCGTTTAAAGGTTATGAGAAAGTGTTGAAAATGGTTGTAAAGGCTAAGCTCTGATTGTTTTTGAGCAAAAAAGCTTGACTTGACTAGGATTTTCACCAGTGTGACCGCAGCTTTACTCTACTGCCACATTTGGATGTTCATCAAAGTAATCAAGAAAAAGATTTACCAACAAAACAACAGTTGCGCTCCTGTTTCCCACAGTTGTGTCTGAAGTTAGTAAAGGGGCGAAAGGAGAAATATGCCTGTAAGGGAGAGTTGTTGTCGTAACAAGGGATTTGTTTCAAAAACATTTTTTCCCACAATCTTTCAGCTGGTCACTGCCTGGCTACCCAGCTGTGGAGGGAATGGAGGCAAGAGGAGGAAGCTCATGTTTCAAGACCCTATTTATCTGAGTAAGTGCTCCAAACATGCATCACACCCACCCTCCCAACATAACAGCAGCCAACATGTGTCCTCTCACCTCTTGAGACATGATACCAGACATAGCATAGCATATCATAACATAACATCACTTTTTATTACTTAATGTGTCAGTAATGTCAGATACAAAAATAATTTGTACTTTCATGTAAAATAATATTTATGAATATTTACAAGTGTAGCATGCAATTACAGTTAAAATATAATAATTAATTTTGCATAGAAAATATATATTAATCCAGCAGCTGTTTAGTTTTTCTGGTATTTCTGGTTGATAATCAGTCTTACTCTAAATGAGGAAATGTGTCTAAAACAGAGCTGATATGATTGACACATAATATATACTTATATAAAATATAAATAACCCTGTATTTAATAAATACTAAAACCTTAATCAAAATAAAATGTTTAACAATAATTAAAATGATGTTGTTATACTTAGATATTATACTTAGATGTTCTAATCTATGTGAAACATTGAGTTGTGGACTAAGGACAGGTGGTTTTGATCAAATAAATCAATCACAGTGGTGCATTTGTGTTTAGAACATTCTGGTGATCATCTCTAGTTGATTTTCAGAGTGCAAATATTGCTATTTTAAAGACGAAATGTCGGCTACAATTATAGGAAATATTTTTCCTATGCCTTAAAGCCACAGTTTCCACAACATGAGAAAAAAATGATCTCAAACAACATGTCGTTTATACCATTCCCTATCTGCTTGTGTGAGTAACTTGATTATTGCCATGGAAATTCGCTCTGACAAATTCCAGGCCCTTGTTTAGCAGAAGGGGCTTTCAGACAAATCTGAACCAAGTTCCCCCGACTGTACTGGTAAACAACTCTGCAGCAGCGGAGTGGCACAGATGAATTTATTAGTCAGCGTTGCCTTGGTTGCAGTCAATTGCTTTTGTGGAGGCTGTGGGCCGCGGCGGTGGAGTCAGAGGTCAAAGTGCAACTCCTCACCCTGAGAGTGTTTTGTTTATGTGTGCAGACAAAGCTGGCTGGTTGTCTGCTCTATCCTGGCAACGTCGCTGCTGGCCAGCCTCGCCGGTAACCTTATCCAGACGTGCAGAAAATGCAAAGCGCGCGGGCAGAGGGTAGACTACTCCTACTTGCCGCTGAGAGAGATCAACGGGTTGGTGGAGCAAAGCAGAGGACAGGGGACGAAGTCTGGGAAAGTTATTTTTCAGCAAGAAGACTCTGACTCGCAAGACTCCTCATAACCACATTTGTGCGGGTTCATGCAAATGCGCCATCCAGAAGAGAACGAGCTAGCTTGCTAGCCAGGACAAGCCCTCATTAGTCTGAGGACGAGGCAAGGGTTTGTTTGTTCATGCTGTGAATGGATGAGGCTTTGGATTGGGGCGCCCAAATTGGCGATGATGGACAATGAGATGGGCGTTCGCATCCCAACAGCTGTCTGCGCGGCTCAGCGTGTCCACATTCGCCCCCGCTGAGTCTGTAGATGGCAGTTCAACACATGCCAAGTGCCCTGATTGTGCAGTTCAACTGCATTTTGCACATTTTCTTGTTTGTTTAGGGTTATAGTACACTTTCATTATAGTTGCTAGCAAAGTAAGAACCAGTTTCTCAAGTTACATCGTTCATAGTTTAAAATACTATTTCAACGAAGACTTTTATTTTGGTCTTCAGATGAGAACAGAAGCAATATCACCACAAAGCCTTTTTATTATTGACGGAATGGCCCAGTTGTTCCACTTGTTGCCATAGGAATAGACCAGTTTTGAACTATGAATTCTTCCTGCAGGAACTTGCCAGACTGCTATTTTGAAATCGTTTTATTGAATGATTTTTTTTTTTTCCTCTGACTCTAGAGGTCATTCAGTTTATTTCGATTCCAGCCCTCAGCCCTTTTGTTTCTGTAAACGCCTTGCCAACTCCTGCCAGCCTTATCATAGTGCTGTTTTGTGTGTTGTCTTAGGCGCTTAGATCCAGCCATAGAAACACGATATGAAAAAAAAAAAAATCAAGGCCTGGATTATTTTCACACTCTCTAGGAAAGCAAGAGAAGGACGTTTCTTTTGGGCTTCGCTCAAACTTGCTAAAGCAATGAATCCGGGTTTTGGGGAGAGGTTTGAGATGAAGTGTTTTGTCAGGTTCTGTTGTAGCTCTGAAGCATGATTATTATGGAAGATGAACATTTACTTGAGTCTGTAGTTCCTGTTTTGTTTCCTGTTCAGCATTCAAACTGATTTAGGCTTGTCTTGTTTTAAGAGTTTAAATGTTTCACAGGCAAACACAGAGATATGTGGAAAGATGAATTTCATTAAACCTGTCAAAACATTCCAGATTATCTAAACCCCCAAAACAACAGAATAAATAATATTTCTTCCCTTAAAGGGGTCATCCTGTGCCGCATGCACTTTTACAAGCTGCTTGGACTGCAATGTGTGTTGGGAGTCCACAACCACCCTACAAAGATAAAAATCCACCAGTAGTTTTGTTTTAATGTAATAAAAATAAGTTGCCCCTTCTGAAATCAAGCCATTCTCCAATGCATATCGGTGTGACGGCCACTCCCATAATAGTTGATTGACAGCAGCGTGTCACACAGACTGAACTGGTGTCTTACCTCAGACCCGCCCTGAGTGAGCCGTCATCGGACCGAGACGCAGAGACAAGCAAGACTCCTAAGAGATCGAGGTGTTTTGTTGTTGAATGTATTAATGAACATAGCAGTAGTCATTTACTCCTGACATCTGAGTGACTGAAGACGAAGAGGATTAACGTTATGTTTGGTTCTGAAGGGAAACGCGCCCTTGATCAACCGAAATGCGTTTATGTTCGCGTGAATCATTCATGATCCAGCCTCACCTACAGAAGCAGTGAGTATAATGTCTTTTAATGAATCTTCGCAAATCGCCCTCCCTAATAATGTGCTAATTAGCAAGTTTCACTATGAATATTGCTAAAAAAGAAAGCAAATAGGAAAAGAGGGGCGGAGTCAGCGGAGCTCGTGAAGAGGGGAAGTACACAGAACAGAGGGATTTCTAAAGAGCTGGTTTTGACAGGGGAAAATGAGCGTTTTTACACTATCTTTGAGAAATGTTAAAATAAACTATATTACAAACTTGACCCTAAAGAATCATATTAGCTTGTGGAAAATTGGCTTTGTATGACTTTAAAAATGAAAACTTTTTCCAAAGTATTTAAATAAAAGTACATTTCCTCTGCCCACTTATCTTGAATGTAAAATAATCTCTTAACATAATAAAATAGTATTTGTTAATTTTTTCATTATTTGTACATCTTCGTAGTGCTTGTGCTTTCTTTAATATATGCTGCTGTACATAAAATACAGCAAAACACATTACAAAAGGGAGAATTTTGGGTGGAAATATGCTTACTTGTCATAAAAAATAATGTTAAGAAGATGCAAAATATACTTTATTATTGTTGTTGTTGTTTATCTTTTTGCCCCCATAAAGTGATATGTCTTAAGTTACAAAGTTACAGAAATATCATGTCATAAACAATAGTGAAAGGTGTTTGTGAGCAGTGTGAAACATTTGACTGTTTATTAACTTCCACCTAGCTCACTGCCTGCTTTGCATAAGTTCTTCACTGCAGGTGACCTCTATGCTGATCGCCTTGTAAGTGTAAAGCAGACAGTAACAAAGACTTCAATCCAGGTTTTTGATGTAGTTTTTGATTTCATTCTAATAAAGCAGGCAGATGCCGCACATGTTAGAGAAGGTACTTGTTTGTCCTTGGTTCGGTCTTGATGCTAATTAGAGTGACTGAGGATGCTCACTCATTTTATGTGTGTGAGTTTGTTATGCTGGTTGTTCTTTTATGTTAAACAATGAAAAAAATGCATATTTAATCATTTTGTTTGTTTGCACAATTCCATATGCGATTAAGGATTTGATTGATTGAAATTTATGTTGGATCTCTCTAATTCAGATGGTCTGGTTGCTCTCAGATTGGCTTGACATTGAGGTTAGTTACACCGTAAGCTATACGTTTTAACCCCTATTTATGTTCTTGGGTTCAATCAAGATTATTGGTGGATAGCCTTTTGAATTTCAATGAATGTATGAAATGAAATGACTACAAAATTTTTCTATATGAAAGTATGGGGAGCTCAGTACACACGACATGCTCCATTAATTTTACGGAAATTTCTGTTAACACAATTCAATGAATGTAAAATTCTGCGTAATGGTTAAACAAACAAAAGACAAATGCACAAAAATTGCACAAATGCAGTGGAACAGGATATTGTACCCTATTTCTACGAATAATTTTCACAAAATTTGGCTTTAATGAACGTATTCGGTTTTATAAAGATTGTTAATGTACTGCTTTATACTTATCAAGCTGCTAATCACATACACTGCGGTTTAATCTGTTTTGAGAAAATACATTTTGTCATTAAAGGATACAATTTCTTGTCACTGGACAGCTTCAAATGAAAGGTGTGTCCCTTTTAAAGAAAAGTTGAACGTCTGTTAAAAGCTAGGCGTGTTCAATAGAAAATTATATTCAGGAACAGATGTGTTTCACAGAACATGAAGATGTGGATTTTAATGTGGTTAAAAAGTTTGTTCTGATAATTTCAACAAAGAACATATTTGTGCTTTATCATGTTTCATTAAATTTTGTTCTAGTTTTTCCAGTAATATTTAAATGCATAAAATGTCAGTAGCATTGTTTGTCACTTGCTATTCGACTTAACTCCTTACGATATGTTTAGAACATTTTTCTTAACATAATGCAAATGAGAAAGCCTTTTTGTCTTTTCAAAAGTTGTTAAATACCATTTTTACCAACCAACAAAACGACTAATAAAAGCCATTTGTGTACTTTGCCTTTGCTTTTCATGATTATCTGAAATTAGTCATATTTTGCATCTGACAAGGTAAAGGATGGGGTCATCTCTTATCTAAAAAGTTTCATTCCTTTCAAGCTCTAAGAAATGACATAATCTTAACAACAGTAGAAATGCAATACTGTACATCTTAAGGCAATACTAGTGTGATATCATACATTATATTCAATGACAAAATATATCTTCTTCAATGTGACATTTTTAAATTGCACAGGGCTTTTCAGGCCTTTCCTTGATGCTGTCACTTTTTACTACATGCTTTAAGGTGTTTGGAATGTTTCTAGAGGCACAAGATTCCTACGACATTTTAACTGCAGTTTCTTCACAAGGCTCAACATTAATGCAGTCTCACAACCACAAGACATACAGGTCCTGAAAGACAGGATGTCATGGCTGACAGCTCTCTGACTCACACACACACACACACACACACTTGTGCCTCCACCTGCCTGTCTGTCCTCTTTACATGATGCAATCCTCTACCCAGATGTCACACTGTAAGCTTCTTTGCATCATCACACACTCTTGATCTCCCTCCACCCAAACGGTCACACATGGGCCTTAAGTGCTTTAGATACTAAGTTTCAGTCTGCCTTTTCATTTTCAACCTGATTTGGAGGATTGTTATGTTGTGATTATAGATGGTATTAGACCATTTGCTTTGAAGTGAATTTTGCTAATGGGGATAAATGCTTGACATTTGTGACCATGCACATATGTTTACAATTACAAATGCTTTAGTGTAGTCTGGGATTAGCACTTAAAACTGCTGTATCCTAAAAATGTAAGAAAATAAATAAAAAAAGTCACACTACCTGAAATAAGCCTGGCTTATTTGTTTTATGTAACAGGGCCCAGAAATTGCACAAATTCGGTTTTCCGTTTTGGTTTATTACTATTATTTGAAACGTTATGTGTGATTGGGATTTTATTCTTTGAAAATGAATGCCATTTTGTTTGCTATTTTGATATTTAAGGCATATGTCACACATATGATCAAGTTTATGCAATGTGTTTGATTGTTTTTTCTTTTTTGTCTGCTTTGTTTGACCTAAGTGTTTGGTAAAAACCAGGTCGTTTCAGAGATCATGTCTGTTTACAGAGTGCTTTTTGTGATTGAACTCTTCGTCATGCTCCCCTTTTGACTTGCGTCAGAAAAAAGGAGGCTTTGGAAATGCCACAAATATTCTGACATATGAGTTTCGTCAGCCATGGACACTTGTTTTACATCAAAGAAGGACTCCCAAAAAGGTGAAAACAGATCACTGTGAATATGGACTTGTATAAAGACCACCACACAAACTCTCATCCATTTGTGAGATTACTATCCCTCACAGCCTTGCATTCATTTGCTGGTTTTAAGTCAAATCTAATGACTTGACTATGGTTTATTGCACAACAGGTTTGATACATGCCCTAAACATTAACAGAATTACATCAGAGCGTGGACCTCTGAACGGTGGATGGTGGATACTATGTTGTTTATATCAGGAATGCTGTGAAATCATGGACAATCAAAGGACAATATGTTCTGTTATGAAAGGGCTTGATAAGAATCAGTACAGACAATAGGTTAGAAATCTAGTTAGGGATATGTTTTCTTTAGAATTTATGATCTTTGAGCTTCTTTGAATAATCAGTTATCATATAATAATCTCTTTTTATTTGAAAAAAAATAAATAAATAGATTTTACTTCATCCAAAAAGTCACTTTTCCAAATAGTCGACAAACACTTGACTGACATTTTAATCAGTTTGTTAAACGACTGAGTGTTCTGACACCACTTCAGACAAGGCCTGTCGAGGTCAGGGTGGGTTGTGGCTTATCTTTATGGTTTAACCAAGAGTAAGCAGGTGTGGCCTTGTTTTGGAGGGTAAATAAAGGAAAATCCAGAAACGGATGAAAAAACATGATGACAGTGCATGAGAACGCTGATTCACTCTCCCGTCATCCTACAGGGGGAACATGGAGGGTTACAACATATTTATCCAACAGGAAAATTGTCCCTCCTGTACATAAACGGGATTAGTGTTGTGGTCTGAAAAAGTGGAAGTGAACTGACTGGATAGGAATCTAGAAAAAGGGTTATGTCAGAGGCATAATATTAAGCAGGAAAGAAAGTTACATTTTTTTTCAATCCTGATAAAAAGGTCATCTGCCTCATTTTGAGGGAAGACAAAGGGTAAAAATGCTATTCTGAGCAGGACTGCAATTAATATCCTCAGTTATTCAGTGTATACAGTAAGAAAAAACTATGCCATGATTTATTTAAAATACATTAATACTAAGTATACTTCAAATCCTTTAACACTGACATCACTTAAGTGTAATAAAATAATAATTAAACTTTATTTGGAGTGCACAATGCACATTTCTTAACATTGTGCCTAAAAGGTGTTTTAATATCACTAGCTTTTCATAATGATCATATATTATATATTATTGATATAGATTAATCTAGCTATCTGAATATATGGATGATGCAACAACATGTTCCGCTTGCTTTATTAGATCTGCTGACTCACCAGGACAAGTCCTTTTGTTCAAACTAGAGTGTTAGTGGGGGCAGAAAATAGATCTGATGAATCTTAAAAACGGGCCTCTCTTAGCAAAACAGGCTTCTTGAATACACCCATCTGAGCTGTGTTGAGGGGGGTGGGGTGCTTTGTTCCCAAAAACTAGTGACCTACATCTAAAATGGGGAGGATTTTGATGTTTTGTTCTAGACATTTTCACTCAATAAAGAGCTAAAAAAAAGGAGTATGCCATTTACTTGATGACTTTTACTCAAGTCTTATTAGATGCACTTGTTACTGATTGGTCAGTCATGCATTCTGTAGTCAGATATTTTGAAGCGGTGTAATCATGTTCTTTCTCGGTGATCAAATCTATATTTTATGTCCATTTATTTATTTAGTTTGTAAATAAATGCATTATTAGGATGTTATGTCATGGTGACCAGCTGACTGTAAATAATCTTTTTTAACTGTGTTTAGTTGGATGAAAACCGTGTAAGGTACACATTAACATAGTTAAAAGTTTTTAGAGCCATTAGAATGTTTTAGCACTGTCTGGGTGAAGATAAACCTTATGAAAAAATTCCAGTCATTTCAGCTATGTAACGAGAGTATATTTTTCCAAATAATAGTATAGTTCCGTCTTCAGTAAATTTGATCACTTACATGATCCTGCTCAGTCAATAACGGTTCAAAAGTTAAGATGACAATGTGTAAGGCTCATTGAACCGCTATGTTTTTAAAGAATATTTCCAAAAAGTCTGTACAACCCGACAAATACCGAGTGACACTCCTTAACACGGAGTGCTTTGCCCGGTCTTGCCTTTCCCGGGATGAGGTCACGTGCGTTGGTGACAGGCAGTCATAGTCAGGGGCGCGATTTCATTGGCTGAGAGGGTTCTGACAGGCCCCGCCCATAGGCTGTCCTTAACTACGTAACGACCGATCAGCTGTTAATTTTCCACAACAATAACAAAGGGAGCAGTTGAGACCTCGGAGAAGAAACGAAAAAAAGAACAGACAGTAAAACTCCGAACTAAAGGGTCCAGAAACTTTTAATTTCTTCCGGGAAGAATTGTATTTATATATTTTTTATATATCGCACGGCAAATAATCTACCTCAAGCACTTGAAGTGATCTGTTTTTGTTCTTGAAGTCAGCCCTCTTCCTGTTTACATTACTTTCTGCCGCAGGTGAGTCAAAACCTCTTTGTTGCGGATCGATCGACATTCTGCATTAATACGTTATAGAAACGCCTTGAACTTAAAAAATACTATAAGTGTTTTATCACAATGTACTCAAAATGAGTTGCGAAAAGAAAAATTTTGGTCGAACATCTAAATGTTAAAAATGGAAGAAAATGGCATTAGCATATATCGACATTGTGCGTAGCGCAACCTGTCAAAGCCTGCAGGCGATTTGATGTGTTGATTGCTTCTGCAACATGAGTATGTAGGGATTTTACGGATTAAGCTTTGTTCAGCAGAGTCAGTTGAAGCGTTTGGGTTCACGGTCCGCCCAGTCTGTCGGTGTAGGGTTACACTCATCCCTCCCCTTTCTGTGAGCGGGTCAATAACCCATCATATATGACAAGCAAATGCAGCTTTCTTATGTGTTTGCACCCGTACAGATATTCAGATTGTAATAAACTCGACGGTTCATGCTTTTTCAATGCATGGGTGAGTCATTAAACTAACTTTAACAGTCTATGATAACAGTTGTTACCTAAAGTGTAAGGTATTGTTTTGTTCTGAGCTTCCATTTTTGGACCAGCAGTTAAACAATACCAGTGAAGGAACATTGAGATGTGTGCAGTGTTCAGTTTTGGGTCTGCAAAAAAATAAATAAATAAATACATATATATATATATATATATATATATATATAAAGTAGTAATGATAATAAAAATAGTAGTAGTAATAATAAATAATAATAATAATAAATCTTCAGTGGATGGTGTTACGTAATAGTACTAGCTGCTGTAAAGAACTTAAGTCTAAGATGGTTTTGCTGGTTTCAGAAGGGTTTTAGACAGTGTTCACCAGGTGAGAGACAATTCTGCCCAGGCTAGGATCCAAATTTGAGACCAGGCTTGGTGTTGGATGTTTTATTTCAATAGGAAGTGCAGTTCTGATTTAATAGTATTTTACTTTCTGTCATATCATGTGCATGAGTATCAAGAAAATGAGCATACGCTTATTATGCACTTTGCTTGATGGCAGTTCTGTGGTTCTTCTTTATATCTCCTTAGTTATAAAATGGCGAACTCTCAGCAATACAGTTTTCCTCTGGGATACTGAAAGAAAGGCCATCCCAGTCCTACTTATCTCTGCTTGCCAGTCTATAATCCTCTTTTTGGGGGGTTCTGAAGGGTGCTTATAATATGTATGTGACCCCATAATAGCCCCCACCCCCCCTAAACACACAAACAAAGAGTGCTGCCATGACTATATGAGCAGGTGGAAGGGAGTATGAATTGGTTTTCTTGTTTCAATGATGTAGTGGGGTGAAGAACAGCTTGTAGCCCTTCATTTCACAGCTGTCTCTCTTTGTTGTCGCAAGCAAAACAACGGGTAAAGGTACCCTCATGAGTCACAGTCCTGAAGGAGCCTGGGTGTATCTGTGCAAAGATCAGTTTTCATAGGCATCAGCTTCGTGTAAAGAGAACAGGCAGTATCTGTGACAGCAGAGACACTTTAGACCGCTTTGTTTTGGCTGGTCTGTTCTCAGGAATATCCATCTGTGTTTTATGGCCTGTAATTTATGGCTAATTGCAACAGGACATGAAAGAACCAGGAAATGTACTGTACTTTAAGGCTGGTCAGTTTTTGTGTACGTTTTGCTTGACAACACGGTTATCTTCTCGCTTGTCCTCCAGGGCTTGTTTTTGCACAATCAACAAGAGCTATGGCTGATCTTCATCAGGTGTTTCTCGGCTGAGAAGGAGTAACTAATGCACTTCAGCACCTTTTCCAAGATCTCAGTGAGCGGCTCCCGCAGCTGATGACCAAAGAGCCCGGCCCTCGCCCACTCCCAGCAGGACCGTCCAGCCTCGCGCCTCTGCCCCGTACAACACCATGTTCCAGAGGTTCACCAGCGTCTTGTTTGGAGACTCCCTGGAGGAGGGCAGTGGATGTCCTGTGGATCCAGACTTCAACGAGAAGGAGGAGGACGATGAGTGGATTCTGGTCGATTATCTAGGTGAGGGATCTTTTTCGCATTTCCTGTTTTTGATAAGTGAACTGAAATATGGATCTTGTGTAAGATGCCTAAATGCAGAAATGAACAGGCAGATTGTATCAAAAGAATAAGGTTGTTGTAGTCTCAGCACTTCAAGCAATTGCAACCTTTTTATTACATGTTTAATACACTTTATTGTGGATGATGGTGCATGTTATATTTATATATATATATCCAAGTTTCGCTATGCATAGAATATCCCATTTTACTCTAAAATGTGTCCAATGATATACATTAAAGGGTTTTTGCATTTTGCATCGACATGCATTAAACAGAATTCCACTTATTTCCCCCCAAATTTAGTACAAACTGGCTATGCAAATGTCCTCTTACTCATGAGATGTCCCTAGATCACCTCAGTTAATACTGATGACTTGGTCTGCAGGAGCCATATTACAGATTCTGTAACCCCTGGCACAGATGCGATGCCCCCATTAACATGATGCCTCCCATATAAGCTGCCTGCCCAAATACAGGCCTTCTCATATTGTGTATGTGTGTGTGTGAATATTTCAGGTGCAAGGCAATCTAGATGGTCCAGTTCCCTGTTTTAGGACAGGGGGCGATAGACATGTTTATGAGCAACAACGCTTCAGACAAAAGTGTCTGTGGTGTCTTCGATAAAAATAGGACAGATTAAGTTACCTTTTATGAACATAAAGCGGCCTTGAACATCATTACAAGCATCAATCATTGCCTGAAGGCTGAGGTAGACAGGAAGGGAATGGAGATAAAAACATTTCTCTTGTTTCATAACCATATAGCTTGACGGGAATAAGTGATTATTTTCCCACCACTGTCAGAGGATTAAAAGTTAACTGGCTTCCCAGGGACATTGAAGAGTGCCGTAAGCGGGTTAAAAGCCTTAACCAGCTGAGTTGAGAATATGTTTGGTGTCGTCTGGCAGGACGCTGCAAGGCTACAGATAAACAAGGTGTGGTTCTGTGCAAGGGAAGTTCTGTGCGTGCTATAACACCAAGTTATGGGTGTGGGACACTTTAATCACTAGTTGGGCTTGTGTTACATTTGGTGTAAATATAAGGTGTTATTACTTACTTCAAATTTGTCACAAACCTAGTATGAAGGCTGTCAGGTTTCTGCAGTGTTTGTTCACTTCAAGTTCGATTACACTGCCCTCTAGAGGCCACTGAATGTGTAGCGTCTCAGAGGCTCTGCCCAAAAGCCAGCTGTTTACACCATTTCTGGTTACCTGCCAGGAGCCATGAAGAGTACAAATAGAAGTGGAGTGTGTGCAAAATATTTACTCTCTCAGTTTCTGTCTAAACTTGTAAGTTGTAAGAACTGGTGATACTTAAATGATGTAGACAGAGATAACTCAAACATGTTAAGATGTCTTCAATTTATAGTTTTTCAGCATTCAAAGCGGTGTAGTACTCTACACACTACGTATGACTCTACATATGAAATGTAGATGTAGTATTACATCAGTGTCAAAGGGATTTTTCTTTTCTTCCCCTCGAGTCAGATCACTCACCATGAAATATATATTTTTTTAATTTGATGGAGTATTGTGTTTATAGTAAAAAGACATGCTATTATTCATCTTTTTTTTCATGTGCCTTCATCATAATTTTTTCTTGCTCAAGAAGCCGTTTCACTCACATTAGCAAGAAAAAATGAGGATGAATTTGGGCTTTTATGAACAGTGCAAAATAAGTTAAACACTGGTGTTTACATGTTATAGACAGAAATTTGTTAAAATCCAATGAACTATGTAGGTAGTAACATCCTCTCTGTTCTCTGCTCCTGTAGCGAAGGCCTGCTCCAGTGCATGTGGAGACGATCTGGTGGAGGTGTGCTCTGACGATGTCGCTCCTCTGGACTCCCCCGTGCGCTGCTCCTCCTGCTCCTCCCTGGATTCGGCAGCAGACACTGACGCAGAGGATGGCAACTTCTTGCGTCTCGAGGCGACATGTGGGCTGGAAGAGAGCTGGTTCATCACCCCTCCGCCCTGTTTCATGGCTGGAGGCAGGGCTCCGGTCCTGCTGGAGACCAGTCCTCTGGAGAACCTTCTGATCGAGCATCCCAGCATGTCTGTGTACGCCGTTCACAGCCCTCGTCCACGACCTGCCAAGGACAGCACCCGTGAGCCATCAATTTTAAGGTAAAGAGCAGACTGAGAGTTTTGTTTATGAATGTTAAGGCACATCCAACCGGTTGTTATTACCTAATAAAATCTGTCAGGGGTTTTACTGTTATAATGTCTCATTTAGGTTAAAATAAGGTCGAAGATTACCACCTAGTGATAGTGTTTAGCCATTTTTCCAAGTGTGTCACTCTGAAGGGTTAACTACTGGCTGGATATACATTATCTTGCTTATAATATTATATAACAATCTGAAATAGCTGTATCTCACCGATTCCGTTTGGCTTTGCAGATCTGATGTTCAGCGGCGGCCCAGTCATCCTTCTGGCTGCTACACAGCCGCTCTGGTCGCTGCTCACGCTGGGTTTCTGGAGCAGACCAAGAACGGCCGCTTGGCCCAGCGCATCCGTGAAAACGTGGAGCGCCAGCAGCTGTCCCGCAATGCCCTCCGCCGCCTCAACCTGCTGCGAGATGGCGGAGCCAGACAGGCCAAAGCCACCGGAGGCTACGTTCACCAGCCGGGCCAGAGGCAGTACAACTACTGAGACGGTCCCCACTGCACTCCCCCGTCCCCCCCCTGCTCGCCGCCCCTTCCACACTGGGAGAATTGGTCTTTCGCCTAGAAGGAACGGAATCCTTTAGAATCAATGCCATAGGTCACTTTACTTCACGGCAGGTTCCACTCGACCTGAATGTGTCTGCATCGTGTTTCCATTATAAGCTCCATCTGGTTCTGTCTTATGTTATTTGTCTCGAAGGTTGAAAAAACAAGTGTTTTGTTATAGTGAGCACGATGTTATAGTGCTCTGTTGGAGCATGTGTAGGCAGCTTGGCACTTCCAGTGCCTTTAACTTGTTGTCTTTACTTTTTTTTTAAAGCCATACTAAGTACACAGCAGTGATGAACTCATCAGCAGCACTTTTCTGGTTAGGAAGGAACCTGCCTGTAATTCTGTAGATCAGTGCTTTCTTCCTTTTTTTTTTTTTTTTTTGGTCTCTTAAAATATACTGGGTTTATTATCACTAAAAGCCTTGTTTCCATTGTAGATCTCAAAATATGTAAAATATATTTAAAAAAAACTTCCAAAATATTTTCAAAAGAAAAAAATATTGAATATATTACATATCAGTATGAAGTTGATAAGAGTGTATGTTATCTGCGTAGATATGTATGCAAGCAGTTTTTCCTATTTTTAGTGACTGATTTGATGTATGACTGTGTAGTGCTAATTTTCCAACAGGTGAAAAACAGACAAAAAAAGACACCAAGTGTTGTAATGTTAATTTTCATGTTTGCTCTGTATCTGCAGTATATGTCTCAGGGTCATCACTGTTCACCTTTGCTCTTTGCTAAAAATGCAGATTACTTGCAGACGGTAAATTGTCTCTGTACATACTGGAGAACCTCTAACTTGTGTATGTTACTTTGTGGAAATATTTGTAATTGATGTAAATCTTTAACATAACGTGTGTCACACTTTGAATGAAAGCTTGCTCCTCCGAGGACTGTGAAAACAAACCCTTTCTCTTAACTGACTGTTAAAGCCTTTGACGATGGAGTTAAACTGTTAGCATTTATTTAATTTTTTTTCTCTCGATGTAGTGACTTTTTGTGTTATTTGCCTTTTCCCCATGTTTTATTTGACTAGTAACACATTGTATTGGCTGAGCGAAATATTTAAAGTAGAAAAACAAACTTAAAAGTCTTCGTAGGTAATGTTTGTTACTCTTTATTCCTTTATCACGCGCGACCTGGTGTTGTAAATTTCCGGTGACACTGCCAAGGTAAATGTCTCCCCTAAACGAATGAAACTGAAATTCGGTAACTCTGACGTTCAGTCGAATGCATTTTACATGCACAAGCAACTCAAGGAAAACACATACAACTTTTCTTCTTTCGCTTGCTGCAGTCTGTTGCGCAGTATATTGCATTTTGTGACATTTTTCTCTGTGGACGAAGGGAATGGAGGGGGCATAAGGTTCTCTTCATATTCCTTGAGTAATACTGGGGAGGCCCTCTTTCCCCATGTCAGTAGATGTCAGATATTTGGTATTCATAACAGGGATTTCATTTTGCCTTGAATTGCATTTGGGGATCATGTGCCTTCCAGGTGAACAGTATGACAATGCATCCGTGAAGAACTTGAAATTTGTCCAAAGGGACACAAACAAATGTAATTTTACTATGCACAGAGGATTACCTTGTCTCTGTGAGCCACTTGCTCTGTCAACTTTTACACAAAATGTAGCAAATGTTTTTCTGTGTTTAATGTGTGAAGAAAATTCTCTGTGGCATTGCTAAGTTTTAGACTGTGCTTAGGTTGATTTTTTTTTTTTTTTTTAGTTTACTGGAATAATACAGCACTTTGCCAAAAGTGTAGGGTTTTAGAATTATTTAGCATTGTTTATTTATCCTTTTCTTGAACTGATATGTTTTGGATACATGTCATACACAGACTGTTTTATATGAGTAGTATAATTTGCAAATAAATTGTTCATTTCATATGTTTCGAAACCAACTATTTGTCATTATGTATACTCTCTTCTCAATAAATGTTTTAATACGAAATTAAGCGTTCTGTCTTTTCTGTTAGTAAACAGAAATGTTAACATGCAATAACAAAGTATCTCAGACAAGGTGGGTGTTTGCATGTTCAGGCATCATGTGTAAGTTATACTGTAACTTAATCAGCACACCAAATAATAATGAAAGGTTTGCATTAATGAACCCATACCAACCTGTAACTCAACTCAACTAATCTCTAAAGAATCCCAAGCCATGATTACTGCAAGCCTATTACTCATTGTACCAGTGTGGGTATTAACCTTAATAAAGTAGATTTCTAACTGTACCAGTTCAATCATGCCCTCCTCGTTCTTCTGTTTGATGCACTGGTGCTTTTAGTGGTTACTCATAAGGTGCCTAATATATTTAAAATGCTACTTTTAATACATTTTAATACATTTGTTAATTTTTTGTGATGTTGATTCCTAACCCTTTTGTTCCTAGTGACCCGTAGCATGCATAGTCTTATAATCTGACTAAAATCTGATCGAAAAAACATAAATTAGAGTATATACCATATATATATATATATATATATATATATATATGGTATATACTCTCTCTCTCTCTCTCTCTCTCTCTCTATATATATATATATATATATATATTTTATGATTTTAAAAATGCTCTGGTGCTTGATTTGTACATGGTATATGATATTTGAATTAATACTTGGGTGACAGTGTTTTATAGAACCAGGAAATGTAATATTATTTCCTCACAAGTTAAAATGCATTTTTATACATTGATAAGAAAGTTAATTTCTAAATGTGAAAAAACGTATAAAAAAAAAGTATGAAAAAAAACGTGACGTTTTAATTATTAAATTATTATAAAAAAATATTAAATTAAAATATATAATTCAAATATAAAAAATATATTCTTAAATTATAAAAAAAAATACAGAATCAAGATCATATCTTTAAGAACAACAACAAAAAATGTTTTTAATTGATAAATTGGCATCTATGCTTGTGAAATACAACTAATGTTATGATATGATTAATGGTAAGCATCATTTTCAATATGCTTGCCTGTCAGAATAACAATCCTCTCCTGGGTTTGTTTACAAGAGCACGTTGTTTCTCACAGAATAACCATGATTGGTCAGAGCGATTCAAATCCCCGCCCACTAGAAGCTGTCAAACTAGGAAGCGTCTCCTCAGAGTCAAAAACTCTTCTTTATTTCAAACAAATGCGACTTTTAACATACAGACCTACTCACATATGATGCATTAGGTCCTCGAGCCCCGGATTCGTTTGACCGGGAAAGCAGGAAAGCGCGTTTTTTACATATTTAAACCAAAGGTCGACGCAAGTCTACAAACCACAAACGTTCCCGTCAGTTTTCTCACTGACAATCAATATTATCCTTTCTAATGCCATACTGATTTTTTCAACCGACACACATTAGGCTGTCTGGTCATTTTTAGCCCCAAAACACAATGTTATATATAGTTTTTCGGGTTGTTTTTAAAGGCAGAAAAGAGCGCCACGCATGCGCAGTAGCCACGAAAAGCTGCACTATATAATGCTTGGCGCCATCCATTCATTCATTCGCTCTGAACCCTGCGGTAAGGACACTTACTTTAGTCTTCTTTCACCTGTAATTATTCCTATTTCAAGTTTACTTCGTCAAAATCGTGTTGTAAACATATTTTAGAAGGCGCAGTGCTGTTGTTTTATGCGGCGTTGGCTTTAAAACGGAAGTTTGTGCCTTTCAACTTAGTCATGTAGGTTAGGACTGAAGTTTAAGATCCCTTCGGGACCCTTAAAGCTGCTGTTTTAGCTAGATTATTTAGGCAGAAAGCGCATTTAATGTGTTTAGAAGTGTCTCATAGGCGAAAGTTAAATGTAAATCGAGCTCGGAGGGGGGATGTTGCTGAAAGTTAGCCAGCTCTGCTAGGCGCCAGATTAGATCCCTGTTACGTGGATGTGCGTTTGTAAACTCTCTGAAATTGGAAAAAATAAGTGATATTGGGAAAAGTGGTTTGGGCTTTCCACACACCAAAGAGTTACCTTAACTGTATTTTCGGTTAAACTGGTATTTAATGCGCTTTAAATACACCTTCGATGGGTTTTTGTGGGGGCAGCTGTAGTCTCCCGCTTCATGTTAAATTGGCGCGGACTGTCCTTTCATAAACCTACAGAACTGGATCATGTATTTCTGGTTTTAGTAAAACACCAGATGATCATATTGCTGCTTGTGTAGGCTTTGCATTTACCCTCAATGCCTTTCGACTTGAAATTATTTTAAATTTGTATGAATTTTATCAACAAATCGTTCGGTATTTCTGGTCATGTATGTTCCTCTCTGCTCAAATGGCTGAAGCTCAAGCGTTTTTGTTAAGCTTTTTTTTGCTAGTATTCCTCTTAAATGATTTTATTATAAATGCGTTTTAGACATGTAGTAACTACACTATTCTTAGTTTAGGTTAGAAAAGTCCTGATTAATAACAATGTAATTTGACGTTGCAACATTATGTTTCTGTTTCACAGGAGAAAAGCACACCTTTTGTTCAGAAAATGTCAAGACGCAGGTAAGAATTATTTTCTTTGGTAGATGTTGTTTTTTTTTCGTCGAATGTTACACTTGCATTACCCTTAAAAACCCAACGTTACTTATTTATTCATAACTTCTGTGTTTTAATAGTAGTCGCAACACATTACAAGAAAGAAATGAAAATGCACCAGAACAAAATAAACCGCAGAGGAAAAGGAAAAGCGAGGTGAGATTACGATTTATTTTGAATATTAACTTACTGTATTTTCCTCGGAATAAACAACATTGTTTAATAATATATATTTTTTTTTCCCGGCAGTGCAATAGAAGAGTGCCATCAACATCTAAGAAACAACACTATGAAATTCAGGTGAGCTGTTTATATGTGTTACCAGTATGACGTAACATTTGTACATTATTCGTATTTATTTATTTATTTACAGATCACTAAAAACCCAAACTGGTTCAAATAAGTAAACGTTTTTATGGCAATAAACTAACAGTCTGTTTATTATGCAGTAATTCGGTCATGCGCAGTAATGGTGTCACCGGGTTAATCAGCGCGCAGTGACGTCACGCGCAGAACCTCCCGCGTTTATTTCCTTTATTCAACAGCCCGCGAAAACAATATTAATAATAATTAGAGGTTTAGTATTCTTAACGTTTTGTTGTGCAGCTGCTGTATTAATTTCATAAGAATAAAATGTTTTGATGCCTGAAAGGATATACTTTTAAAGCCGCGCTAAATGTAAACCGCATAAAATGCACTTAATGTTAGTCTGTTCTTATTTATGCCTAATGTAAATCTAGTTGGCTAAGTCCTGTTCATTTCTTTTTCTAGAACCGGTGTTTTGAAGGAGATATTAGTCCCAGTGTGTTAATCGAGACCCCTCAGAAGGAGGTTCATCAGGAGACCGGTAATCTTTCTGGTTTCAAGCGCTTCAGATTCCAGAACCTCTTTGTGAAACCCTCTCCGCTGCCATGCCTCAGGTAACGCATGATCACAGCGTCGCCTCCTTTGAAAGAAATGTGAAAAATAATGTTAATAATAGTGCTTTATGAAACAATCCATCATCATATTATTTTTCTTTGAGGAAACCAATCCAGAATCATAGTGGAAACGGCTTAGCTTAATTTATTGCAACCGCTTCAAACACTTCCTGAGTTATGTAATGCTAGTTTTGAAAGATTTTTTTTCGATATGCAAGTTTGCAAGATATGGAGTGTTTAATATCATACTAATTATCTATTGTTTTGTCAGTTGGGCCAGTTCAGATGATGTGTGGATAAAGATGCTTAACAAGGAGCTGAAGTATGTCCATGACAAGGGCTTTATCCAGCAGCATCCAGCCCTGCAGCCTAAAATGAGGTCCATTTTACTGGACTGGCTCATGGAGGTATGTTTTTAATTAATTAAATTTACATTTATAAAACGTTTTTGGTCTTTACACCTGATTGTGTGTGTTTAATCTGATATTGAATCCTTTTTATGCAGGTCAGTGAAGTTTATACTCTCCACCGGGAGACATTTTACTTGGCTCAGGACGTCTTTGATCGCTTCATGCTCACTCAAAAAGACATCGGCAAAGATCAACTGCAGCTCATAGGCATAACATCACTCTTCATAGCCTCAAAGATAGAGGTACTTCAACATCGGCTTGAATTGATTTTAGAGAACTAGGATATTTCCTGTAACATTTTTAAATAACTACAATACAAGTCATCCGAGTGCCGCTTTTCTCATAAAATGTCGTTTTTTTTTTTTGTTTTTTTTGTTTTTTTAACATGACAGGAAATTTACCCGCCAAAGCTTCAGGAGTTTGCTTACGTGACGGACGGAGCCTGCAACGAGGAGGAGATCCTTGCTAAAGAGCTTGTGATATTGAAGGCGTTGAAGTGGGAGCTCTGTCCCGAGACGGTCATCTCATGGTTGAAGCTCTACTCCCAAGTGGACTCTTCGAAGGACGATGCTAATTTCCTGATTCCTCAGTTCTCGCAGGAAACCTACATCCAAATCACACAGGTGAGACATCAGCTCCTTTTGACGTGAACCTGTGTATATAGCTGTTTTGTTATCTCGATGGCTCTTCTGACTCTCGAATCCTCTCTGCAGTTGTTGGATCTTTGCATCTTGGACATTAATTGTTTGGATTACCAGTACGGAGTCCTCGCTGCTGCTGCCTTTTGTCACTTTACTTCTTTTGAAACGGTCCATAAAGTATCAGGTGAGCTTTCTGATCTTAATATGCTCTCCTGCTTTCTGATGAGTCTCAATATGCTCTCCTGCAAATTAAGGCGTTAAAAGAATCTTAATGAGTCTTAAAGTCATTAAATGTTACATGCACTGCAACGAATGAACATCTTTCAGTGTTTTTGCCTTGATTTCCAGTTGAAAAAATCTAAATGAAGACACCTTTTTGTTTTCTGAGAAACTGAACATGAACATATCTGTCAGTTTAGTAATTATTTATTTACTTTTTCCCCAGTCCAATGGATTTGTTCCTTTTGTAATTGTAAAACTTTTTGCATCATTGTGATTTGTATTTATTTTTTCTTCCCCACCAGGCCTCACATGGGACAGCATATCAAACTGTGTGAGGTGGATGAACCCATTTGCACGGGCGGTACGTGAATGGCCCAAGCCACAGCTGAAGGACTTCAAAAAGGTGGAGGCGGAAAGTCGACACAACATACAGACCCACGTGGACTACCTGGCCATTTTGGTGCGTGGTTTTTCTTTTTCATAGTTTCCACAATCAGGTTTATTTACTGTTTTAACTCATCCTATTTTTGTGCACGTGTCCTTTCAGAGTGAAGCACATGATCGGCAGCAGGACAGCTTGGACCGGATGTCTCCGCTGGCTGTGGCCGGAATACTGACCCCTCCTAAAAGCACTGAGAAACCTGCTAACGCCTGACGGGTTTGAGAAGAACCTGCTATAGCTAGTCTTTATTCAATGACATCGCAGCCCAGAGATGTGAAAGACCTTCCAGACCAACACATCCAGAGACTTGCAGTTGTGTGCGGTGTTTTTATTTTATTTTGAAGGAGGTCTGTAGGAAACGAATCCAGGCTATAACACGCATTCAGAAGTTGTGTGGAATCGAGGGAGAGCCTACGTTTGGTTTCCCAGAGCAGTATTTGAAGCACTCAAAAGTGCCTTCCATTGAAGAATGGAGTAATACCTATTTTCTGAAGCAAGAAATGAAACGTTGTTGATCTCAGACTGAACCTTCTTAGGAGCTCCTGGCCATGTCGCCAGTTCAGAAGTCTGCACAGATGCTGCTGCTTCATGCATCATATGTTACCATTTTATGTTATGTAAATACAATTTAATTTTATTGTGTGTGTGTGTGTGTGTGTGATGTGAGATATATGTTCTGGATTTTGGCATTTAATGTGGTCCGATGCCAACCCAGCGGTGCTAACTGTGCTTGTTAAACAGGATGAGCCTGTACAACCAGCAGAATCGGTTATGGGCTTATTTCCTTAAACCTTCATATCCTTGTTAACGTCATTCCCTTGTTTTTCATTCTCAAGAGACTCCTGTAAGACTTGACTGTTTTCACCCCTCAGAAGAGAATTGACCAAACTGAATTTAAGCAAACGGCATATTTATTTCATATAGATAGAATTTCTTTTTTTCTGTTTTAATATTTTAATTGCAATTTTCTTCCTCAATGCCAAAGGCATATTTAATAATTTGAGGTGCTTGCTATTTATGAATTTAATGCCTTTCGTTTGTAGCGTAGCTTGAATTAAATTTGACCTGGACTTGAGCCAGCGAGGTTAGCTTCATTGTTGATTTGAAATGTACTATGAATTGTACATAAGATGTGTATATATGTACAAAACAACAATTTCAAGACTATGTAATGTGTAAATTCCAATGTGATGTTATTAAAACGTGAAACAAGTTATCCTGTTTCTGTTCATTTTTATCTTTACTCCAGTCTTCACTGTCACACCATATTTTAATATGCTGAACTGCTCCTTAGAAACGGATCGGTGTTGAAAACTTTGTACTGCTAAACATTTTTGTGGTTGGTTTAATGCCAGAAAGAAATATTTTACTTTCCCCAAAGTTAGAAACTTGCAATTTTACATACATTAACATATTTATCTACAGAAATGCAAACATTGCTGGGCTTATGTGAAGCCATTGGCGGTCTGCTGTGATGGGGGAGGCGGTGATGTACCTTTTGGTGGAGTGACAAAGGAAACGCACCAAGACAAATCAGTATTGCAAATTGTCCTAATGAGGGTGTAGAGGTGTCGTTGTTGTGTCTGAGTCTCCAAAAACTTGTTGTTGTCCTCACCTCCAGATAAACCAAGAGGAAAGATGGTGAAGGCAAACACTTTGACAGAACACTCTTACAGCAGCTCTTTGCAGAAGCCCCTGGCTATTATTAGAGCCATATTAATTCCATATTCTCAATATTAAAGTTGTATAATATAGTTTTGCCCTTTTGGTACATATCGCAAGCAGTTCCTCCAGCAAAGAGGGATGCATGTGTTTATGCGGTGGTCAGCTGGTCTGTATGCAGAGGTGTCTGCCAGACATGTGGCTGGCGTTGAAGACATGGACTCTTCTTACAATGCTTTTGTTGTGGGAGTTATTGTGTAGTTCTGGGAACGAGTGTCCCCTCCTCAGTGGGCTTCCTAACCCTGAACTCCCAACCCCCTGCAAGAATCTCTGAGACAAAGAACCCACTCCAAACTACACATGCTTTTACTTTTAATGATGTGTCCTACATACCACTGCATTATGATGGAGTGGAGATCTTTCAGATGGATAAAATTATTCGTCAAATCTATTTTTGCTGTACTTTTGTAAAAATTGTACGTGAGTATGTGTGTAAATAAATACATTTAATACAATAAAAGCACAATGATAAACCAGAAATACACTAAATTCAAAACAATACAAAACTAGACAGACACGAGCAGCACAAAGTAGATTGCATCGCTGTTGTACCTCAGAAAGGAAAAGACAGCAAATTGCTTTATACTGGTCTACACGACTGCTAAAAATGTTAATGTTTGGTGCAGAATAGGAGATTGAAAATATAATTTATGTCTGCAATATAGTACCATCTAGATTCAGGAAGCATGTAATTAAACAAGAGCACACGTTATGTGGTTAGTTGAACTCCCTGAAATTATGTATAAAGAACCGAAATGAGCAGTAAACTAGAGAACACGAAGCAACTGCAAACAATAATGCAGAAAAACAACAACAACAACACACACACACACACACATGTTGGTTTTTGTGATTTACGGGGACTCTCCATAGGCGTAATGGTGTTTCTACTGTACAGACTGTATGTGGTATTGTCCTACACTGACCCTACACCTAAACCTACCCCTTACAGGAAACTGTGTGCACGTTTAGATTTTCAAAAAAACACCATTATGTTTTTTAAGCCTTTTGAATTACGGGGACACTGAAAATGTCCTCATAAATCACCTTCATATTGTGATACCTATGTCATACCCATGTCATTATACACATTTGTGTCCTCATAAACCACATACACCCGCACACAAACGGTTACTGTAAGTCACCGCTGGGTGGCGGTAAAACAGCACATAAGAACTCGGTGACATTGAAGCGTAATATAAACATAGGATGAGGAAACTACACGTCAAAATAACCACGCTCTCACTGTTGCTCAAGGAAAACCGTTCATTTATTAAAATCCATATACAAAAAGGAAAATGTTAAGGCCCTAGAAAAAGTATTTCTGTATTTACATCATTTACATGTTCAACGAGCAGCACAGGTCTGTGATGGGCTTGAAGGAACATTTCAAGCCAACTATAAGCCATTATGGCAATGACCTCCTGCTCTTGTTAGAAGGTTTCAAGCAGCATGGAGTGACATTGCCTGGACCTTTCCAGAAAAAGAGCAACGGCCATGTGTCTTCAACTTCAATTTATATTTCTATACAGATTTAGCATTTAGTAGAGGACTGGAAAACCAATCTTATGGCTCATTGTTCTTACAAAATGCATCAGCCTGCACATTTCAGCAGACTAATATTAATTTTCATAGCAATAAAAATAGAACTATACAGATGCTTTGTAAGTACATTGCAATTGAAAATATCCTTAAGGTTTTTAATGATTGTATTTGCTCTGTGTCTGGCCACATTTGAACTTTTAAAACAGACTTTGACACAGTGGAGTTTCATCTTCGGCTACTCAATAGGCGATACATTCTTCTGGTGTTGTGGAACAGACGATAGTGTCGCCACGTTTCAGCACACCAGCATCAGAAATGATTGGCATCACACACTACGTCCCTCGTACCAAAAAGACAAAGAAAGAAAAATGAACAATGAGGCAGAATGCAGATTTATACCACCACTGACCGAAAGTAATGTAACTTATGCACTTTTCGCATGAGTGGCATTGTGATTCATTGGCACATCAGTCACCTATGAAGTCTTTCGGTGTCTTCATGACCCTCTTTTGGCAAATTTATGCTTTAGAGTTAAAATTCAAAAGTGGGCGTCCATTACTAGTGCAGCTGGGTCCATTAAAACAAGAGTTTTGGTCAAGTGCAGATTTCTAAAACGTCAGGCTCTGATCAGTAAACTGCTGGGAGTAATGCTGCGCTCCGTTCAAAGGCAGATGTGGGATCTGTTTCTTTTCAACCGTGATTTGTGGTTTGATTCTCCGTGAAATAAAGAACCTAATGGTTCTGCTGGTGTATGATGATCCGGAGAAGATCGTTTAGTGTTTTACACCTGTCACTGCAAACTGAACAGGTAGTAAATGTAGGACATTTTTCTCAGTGATTGTTTATTGTTAGCTGGGCAATTTCTTTCCATGACGTCAGTTATGCTTTTCATTAATTTATGATTTTAATCATTTTTTAACGGTATTTTATTATCATATAATAAATACCGTAACATTTTAATCAAATTAAATTAATTAATGATTTAATTGAATTCCCTGTTTAAGTTAAAATATGGGTCAGTAAGATTTATTTACTTTAGATTTTTGTATTATTTTTATTATTATTTATATAATACATTAAATTGATTAAAATGACAGTGAGGTCTCATTAAATGATAAAAAATGTGTTCTTTTTTACGTTAATCCAAAAATTCTAGAAATTCAGCTTTGCCATCAAAGGAATAAATTACATTTCTTCAAAAATACATTAAAATATAAAAAGTAGCAATACTTTACAATACTAATGTTTTACTGTATTTTTAAACAACAACAAAAAATCGTACAGATTCCAGACCTTTGAACGGTAATGTGAATTCACATTGTGTCAAAAATGTTCCACGCAAGCCTATAAGATGAAAATCTTACATAAAGTGGAATCCTAATGCACATTTCCAGAAAGAAAGCTGGAAATTTCCAAGTGGCGTGAAGCGCAGCATTAGTCACGCGTGTTCACTAAGACGCACATCGCAGTGACACGCATACCATGTTCATCATGGTGAAGTCCTGATGGTTCGCTGGCTTTGTTCTCTATCAGAGCAAAAATAAATACAGTACATTTCATATTTCACTCAATAAATAAAACAAATCAGTCCTCTAACCTCAGCTGCCCTCGCCCTTAAAGCTGTGTGACTGTATCACGAATCGACAGAAACAGTTACCCAGGACACGTATTGGTAGCATTCAAACCGGAACCCTATAAAGGCTATAAAACACTAACACAAAAACAAACGCTGGGCTTGAAGTCGTCTGGTTATTGTTGCTGTTCCTGGCTTAGGCTTTGCACCGTGTCCATGTAAGGGACGGCCAGCTCCGGTCGATGATACAGCTCGCTGAGGCCATCGAACTTGGATCCCCAGCGTCGCAGGGAGTCGTAGCTAAAGGCCTCCTCTGAAATGGCCGATCCCAGAGAGCTGAGGCTGCCCACGCTGGAGCCCATGCCCTCGATGCAGTACACGTGGTAGGTGTCCATGGGGAGCGCCAGGCTGTCGTTGTCGGCCTCCCAGATGATGCGCGACACATAGCTCTTGAAGTCCATGGAGCAGTGACCTCCGCAACTGGCGTTGTGGTGGTAGGGAAGGGTGGCTCCATTGGTGATGTTCCCGCAGGGATGGACCTCCTCCTGAGAGCCCTGGGACGACTTGATGAGGGGGGCGGTGGTGCAGGAGGACGACTGGGACAAGCTGGAACACAGTGGCCTCTTCAGCTCTGTGATGTCATAGGCATTCTGGTGGACACAGGAGACCGTTTAAATTCTAGAATCTATAGATTTTAAAAAACTAAATGCAATGTATGAGGTCATGTGAGCAAGTGCTTAGGTTTGTTTTTGAAAGATGGGGACAAAAAGAGAACCAACAACGTATTTACTTTAAAAAAACAAAACATAGATGTATATTTAATTTTATGATCATAATGGTCCCAACGTCCCCCATTAATTCTATGCCCCTGCATGTGTCAACATCATAGACTGCATGCTAGTATTCCATTCTAATCATAGCTCTGCTTTTGTGCAAATCATGTTGCGCTGATTGAAATTCTGTAATTGCTGAATGCTGCCACCTAGAGGATGATGTCAGTGTAGCTGCTGATGGAGGTCACTCCGCTGACCTGAGTCTTACTGAAAGTAAATCAATATCTCCCCCCGGCTGCCCTGTGTTAATGGAATACCTGGTCCTGCTCTCCTCCTCCCTCCTCGTTGTAGTTGAGGATGTTCTCCCGGATGTCCTCCCAGCTCTCGTGCTCCGCTGGGATGTGGTAAACACCTCGCTTGCGGAACTTATTTCGGCTGCCCTTCTGATTCCATACGGTGACCGCCACGAGCACGGCTGCAGAGGAGAGAGAGAGATTAATACAAGAACGATGAAGCCAGGTATAATAAGTGTATTTCTGTTGGTGGAAGTGAGGATAGGGAAATGACGGTAGATACTTTGCAACACATTTTACTTCCATAACGTGACATGCAAAGTGGTCTTAAAGAAGTTTAAGACAATTCATGAAAATTCTTCTGTTTTGCTTATTATATTTTTATTTATTTGATTTTTACTTTTCAACTGTTCAAAAAGATTGGGGCCATTTTTTTATTTATTTATATTTTTGTTCAGCAAGGATACAATAAATTTAAACAGTAAAGACAATTACAATGTTACAGTATTTGAAATAAATGCTGTTCTTTTAAATATACATACACAATAAATAAATCATCCACATAAAAAAGCAAACAGGGGCAGTTTTGATTTTATTTTGACTTATTAGTGCAGAAATCTGACTGCACGCTTCAGCTTTCACCATGCAATCCTGCCAGTTCATGGATGGTAAGACTCCTCTTTTCAATTAAAGACAGATCAATCCAAAAATAACCCATCATTTTCTGCCAAATTTTTCTGAAGGCCATAAGCCCAAGCGATCCCATCATCTGGCAGCACGTTTCTCATTTTTGCTTCAGTTGATGAGTGATTTCTTGCTGCCTGCATGCAGTAATGCTTTAAAAAGGATTTGTGTGTCTGCTTGTGATGTGGCTGACGGAGTGTCAGAGCTGGCAGAGAGGCCTGGAGGGCACTGCCAGCCTGTCACGTCATTGTTGTACCTGTCACACCTGAGACACACACACATTGGCCCATCTCCTAATTCTTACCTCTGTGTGTTGGCTCACTATTGACAGTTTTCTCAATAGACTAATACAAAATGAGAGGGTCTCATCATGGTTGAACACTGACAACGGAGAAATTACAACGCTATTAATAAAAACTGACATTGTGATATTTACCGAAAAAGACAAGCAGACACATGCTGATGGCTAGGATGGAGCTCGGGCTGAGCGCGGCAAGACGGAGAGATTTGACCTGGCCGATCTCACACCACTGGCCCCTGAAGCCCTCTGGACAGCGGCACTGGTAGTTCTTTGTGGAGTGAGCCAGACAGGTGCCACCATTACGACATGTGGTGGGCCCGCAGGGGGACGGGGCGCAATGCAGAAGACCTGTGACTTCTTCCAGCACCGCAACCTGATTGGCTGGACACCTAGAGGGCGTTAGAGAGCGGACGTTGAGACACAGGATGAAGTACAGGATGACAGTGGGAGAGGTGTGGGAGAGGGTGTTCACCTGCACTCGTGTTTCCTCCACAGGTCAACGCAGTACAGCGGACTCAGGCAGGGTTTGGCACTGCAGGCGTCAGAGTGACAGCCGGACACGACTCCTCGGCGCTCCAGCACAGTACTGAACTCTGTGCCCTGACCATCCAGAGGCAGAGAGTGACCGTTCAGTCTCACATCCCGCATACAGCCTGTATGGAAAAAATGTTGTATTTGTTACTGTGACGTGTGCTCTATTGCATGCTTTATAATGGCTTTTTTTTTTTTTTTACAATAATGACCACCTAACTGTACATAATCCCACTCATCACAATAACTTATAAATAAATAAATGTTCATGTACATATTTTTTTACAAATATATTGAAACATTATATTAGATTTTGCACTACTGTTTCAATGTTGAAATGTCTTTTTTACTGTAAAATTACAGCAAAACCAGTAGACTAACCAATCAGAATTAAGCATTCCAGAGAGTTAAGTAAGTAAGTAAAGAATTAAGCTTGAATCTTATAAATTATTAAAAAAGAAATGGCAAACAAATTCACTCTTATTAGGAGCTAAAGCAAAGCAAAATAAACAACTCACTGATTTGAATTGCAGCTGTGAGGAACAGAAAACGCACCTTGAAAGTCTCCCTGTGTGTTTGGAGTGGCACTGTTTCCCAGAAACACACTGGAGGGGTGAACTACTATTTCCTTCCTTTGACCCAGGACCCCCGTGACCTCTCGTGAACCCCCGCCCTGCTCCAATCGCAGGGTGAAGATGTTGTCATAGCGGTGAAGGCTGACGAAGACCCACTGGCCGAGGTTTACACGGTGACCTGTTAGCTTCAGAGAATGGGCCCCATCCCCAAGGTTAGCACGGACGGAGAGGTATCCATCTACTATCTGAGAGACAAGAAGATGGCACAGCGTTACAGCTTTAAAACATTTTCAGATGTATTTGGACACTTCAGCTTGAATGCTAGAGAATCCGATGTTACGCATTTAGGTTTGGCACTCACTTCCAGGATAATGAACTCGTTGGCGTCACGTGAGGCCATGCTGAGCAGTATGCCCACAGAGGAGCGGGTTCTCAGTAGGAAGTGAGCTTGTGTTTTGCGAGGACTTCCTCCACCTCTTAGTTGGTACCTTAGAACACTGTCTTTTTCAAACGACCACTCAGGTAGGGCTTTGTCACACTTGTGTCCGCTATATCCCGGATTGCAGTCGCAACTGAAGGAGCCCCATTCACCCAGACACTTCCCATGGACACCACAGGAGGGTCCTCCAGCGGTCAGACACACACCATCTGTTAGGCCACATCCCGGGTTGCTGTTCTCACTCTCAGCTGGGCTGCCGAGGTCATACACCTGAGACAAGACAGACACACACACACACAGAGAAAGGCCTGAGTCAGCACAATCCTGAACGTCATTGATCCGTATCGACTCGCTGTCAGAAAGTGGCTCAGGTAAACCTCTATTCCATCTAAACAAAAGATCCCAAAACATATTCAGTGAGAAAGATGTTTAACAATGACAGATTCATTCACTTCACTGGTCTCTTAATAATGCAATCATATTTAAAATAGAAACCTCTACAACATGTATGTATTTACAAATTATATACCTTTTTGTAGTATGCTTCAGTTTTTTACTAATATTTCCCATAATTCCTTACTCAATAAAAGAAGAAGAGTCTATATTAGCTGAGAAAAATGCTGATGAATGAATTTGAGCAGGCAAGTAATGTTAACTAGTAATGTATTTTTAGGTTTATTTTCCTATTATCAGTGAAGTACATACTTGCAGTGCATAGTACGACTATTTAAAAATAGCCTTATTGCACTTATTGCTTCCATCAAGACTTCATTTAAAAATGTATAGAATAAACTGTAAAGTATCTCTGGTTTTACCTGAGAGTCCACCACCAGGTTCCTCATGCATCCCACAAATCCTTTGTAATGGGGTTGTGACCTACGGAGTGAGTATGTCTCTTTAAACCCACCCAACTGGAGAGGCTGGTAGACATCCAAAAACCTGAAGAGAAATGAACAGATGCTGCATTTAGTTTACATCACAGCCAAAAACAAGGATTAACTAGTCCAAGGCTGGAGGTGTTCTAGAGAGCATTTTATTGGGCAAATATTTATATATGCAGGTTATTTTCTGAATACAAAAATCATCTTTGACCTTTCACTGCCTGGCGTCTCTCCGGAGGCCTTGCACAATGACTGATCAGTCTCAAACATCTCAGCTCCCAGGCCTTCTACCTCGTTTACCACGGCACCAGAGCATTGGTCCAGAATCATCTGCACAATCTACCCAAACACACACACAAAAAATATTACACCATCTGAAACGATGTGATGATCTGGACTCTCTGACAGCTTAATGTTTCAATGGAATTGAGGTGAGGATGAAAACATGATAAAAGTCAAACCAAATTTCCTCCAGGAATGGCAAATGACCAGGGTCTCATCCTGGTCACATGTCTTTTAGTTCAAAATACGCTTGTACCTTGCCATCGCTGATGATGTCCAGGTGATGCCATCGGCGGTCTGTGACAGTGGCTCTCGCGGGCAGCTGCAGTGTTAGGGTTCCCGAACCGTGATTCACACTCAGCACAGGAACTCCATTTTTCAGCTCTAATAAAAGACACAGATTTATTGGTAAATTGTTCAGCGAGGCTGCATTTATTTGATAAAAATCAACAGAAATAGTAGTAATTGTGAAATATTATTACAATTAATATGTGCTACTTTCCTGTAATGACAAAGCTGAATTCTTAGTAGTCATTACTCTAGTCTTCAGTGCCACATGATCTGTCAGAATCAATACTAATTTGCAGATTTGGTGCTCTAAAAACATTTTTAGTAGGGCTGTCAAATTATAAAATTTTTAATCAAAGTAATCAGGATTTTCAGTGGATTAATTATTTGCAACTACACCTGAATCATAACCATTTTTTTTTCTGAAATGCATACCAAAAGAAACTATTGCGCGCCGCGCTGCCTTGACCAAAGCATTCACAAAGCCGCTGTCAGCAAGATGCACTGTGACACTTCTCTGCAGCATGTGAGCGACACAGTTCATGTGTTTATAGTGTGTAAGACGAATTGCGGCAACCATGTCGCGTGTACTGTCAGTTCCAATGGTTGTCGTTTTGCCCTCACTTACGTGCAACAGACAGGAACTGTTCTTTACAAGCCTCCGCAAAATGACGCTCCTCAGTTTTTAATATAGTCAACGTAAAAGACTTCAGTACCCACGTGTCATTGCTGCAAAGTGCAGTTACTCCGAGGTAATTGTTGTCCCACTTTCCTGGCAAAGAATTCGTTACACTGCGCATGCGTGAAATGCGTAAAAAAAATTAACGTAATTAACGACAAAAAAAAATTAACGTTGTTAACGCGTTATTTTTGACAGCCCTAATTTTTATATTATTAACAATGCTGAAAATATTTGTTCTGAATAATATTTTTTGTGGGAACTGTGAATTAACATGAAAAAGAAAGTTCAGGTCCTGAAGACTTTTATAACTTGTCTTGTTTGTGCTACGCACATGAATAAAACCTCCAATTGAGACAGATTTTTGAAAGAGGATGATAAAATGGCAAAACAATCGCATTGATTGGACCCCAGGCTATATGGTGCCACAAGTACACTTCACCTTTAACAAGTTCTCAAACTCATCATAGGAAAGCATGTGACACTGGTACTGCAAACACATGTGACATGAAAGTCTAATGCTGTCTTATGCCCCCTAAGATTGGTTTTGACCCCAGCAGTAAAAAATGCTTATTCGTAATCAATTTGTGGTCAGTTTGAAATTGCTGTCACCGCAGTGGAGGGTTTTGGCCCCAGCTCAATAAAAACATGTACCAAACTGATGATGTAAGCTTATGCAAGGCCACGGAAGGGTCGTTTCCTGAAATCATATGACCACTTGCACAATACAGTATTGGACAGGTGGCACAGAATCGGAGTGTGTGACCTTCACCGGTGACTTGGGGTCAAGATCAATGCTGACACACACCCCATTCACACCACTGCTGACCACACACATTTACAAATATCTATAATTAATGGTCCACTTCAGAGTGTGTTTGTTGCCATTAATCGATTTTAGTAACACAATTAATTGGTAGAGGAAATTAATGTCATGCAGTGTAAGAAGAGCTTCTTAAATTATGATGGCACTACGACATTATTGAGATTTTTTTTAAAGGCTTTGTTCAGTTCAATATTCTAGTAATGTGCATGCTAATAAGCAACTAGATAAGAGACCTTAAAATAAAGTGTAACCAATATTAAATTAATTCATTTTGGGGTCATTTAAATTAAAAAAAAAAATAAATATTGATGATAAAAAAATTTAAATTAAAAAAATTTAATATAAATATGAATAAATGATACAGAACACAATTACTAAAACTATGCAAAATACACAGTGAAATGCGAAAATCATGCATACAGTACATACCCAGTGCGATGAAGTCCTCTTTTTCTCCAGGCTGAGGTGTTCCCATTGGGCCATTGTAGAACAGCAGGCCATTGCCTGATTCTGTGATGAACTCCAGAGAGATATGGCTCTGGAAGCAAGGCCTTATGGGAGGGAACCAAGCATAACCACTGCCAAGGAAACTGTGCTTGGTTTGCTGGCATTCTGGTCCATCAAACATGGGGGGACATTTACACCTGCAACAGAGCGGTAGATCAGCCATTACTTCCCCAAAAGTTAAAATACACTACTAAATGAATAACAACGTTTATTCTATCATATAGATAAACAAGCAATTATTAACAAAACTCGAGTGCTAGGAGACTAGACTGTTTTACCTGTAGCCAAGTTCACTATCCACACAGGTGCCTCCATTCATGCAAGGGTTGTGTGAGTATGAAGAGCACTGTAGGTGAACGCCTTCTCGAGCGAGGCAGCCACACTGAGCGCTCACTTTGGCTGAGACGGACACCAAAGAGACATTACCATTGTTCAGGGTTTTCGGGGTGTCGCTGAATGTCACCTTGCTAGAGCAGCCACCTGTCTGACCACAAGCTGCGTAGGCGCAATCATCCACCCCGACCTGTAGAATGGCCACACCCAGAGCAGACTCCAACTGAAAGAAAATAACAAATAAAACTGTAAATGTTACTTCCACAACTTTCCTTTTTCACTATATTTATTTTTTTACTCATAAGCAAAACTGCACAACATATTAAAAGCTGGCCACCCAACATAGATAGCAAATTAAATGAAACTAGATTTTTTTGGTGAACTATTTTTTATATCCAAATACATTATTATCCAAAACAATTTACAAGAGGAACAATGCAACCCAAGTGCATTCGTTAGTATTAGTGTGTTTGTTTGTTCTGGACTCAAGGGCAGTCCATCACATCCCTCAGCAGCGGCTCTAAAAATGTCAGAGCAGCTTCCCGTGTAGTGCATCAACATCATCTCGGTGAGAGCATTAGCACCATGCTGGGCTGTGAAGAGCGCCCACTCTACACCTGATTTATAGACTGGTGAATGCTGCACAGGGAGCAACATGTTCTTTCTATCCATTCCTCCCTCACTCCCTTTCAGAAATCCTACTCGCCTCCCCAGCCCAACGCGACAGCCCACCATCTCGTACCTTACATGGAAATGAAATATTTATTGACCCATTGCAAAGTGTGTCTCTGAGAGCAGGTGTGAGATGCATGTAAATGTGAAAGGCTTCATAGACTCCATATCTGCGCCTATGTGAGAAACACAGGCGATGTGGATTGATGCGAAAGAGTGAGTTTTTGTGCACTTGTCTTTGTCACCTTAGCTTTGTGCATTGCCACGTAACCGTGGAGTTTCTCAGGCTTGTAGTATGGTGAGCCGTGGGCGGCAAACCACACGCTGAGGTGATGCTGAGCTGGTTGGCTGCCACTAGCCAGGCTGAAGATGTCAACGTTCTCCATATCAGTCTGGAAGAGGTCAGACAAGAGGCGACGGAGACGCATATATCGGCTCTCCTCATTCATTGATGCTCGGAAAAACTCATTTGCAGTCAGGTCTGTGCATAACAAAAACACATAGAAAGAACTTAATGTCTGTAAAACCCAAGCATATTTATGAATTGATATGGTCACATCTGTTACATCTCTTAAAATGTTCTTTGTTCCAAAATATAGTTATAAAATCAGCTGTATGATTTACACCATTTCTCTGACCCCATTTTGTACTTTTTTATGCTGTCCCTTCTATGCTAAGACTTCTATGCAAATGTGAAATGAGTAAGAGCACTTACTCTCAGGCTGAGGATTGCATTATACTCATTCATCAATATCAGCCTGCATTACATGTGACAGATTTACAAAATCTACATTAAAAATGTAATGCACCAACTGCAAAAAAAAATGATTGGAGATAAACATAAGCAATGTTTTTTCAATGGGATACAGAGATGCAAATGCTTTGCATTTGGGATAATATTAGATATTCAATTATTTAAGAACTGTTTTCTTTCATTTAGCACAATTTTTTCGCAATTTTTTTGGAACTGATCTGATCTTCATTGAACTGAACTAATGCTCAGTTTTTTTTTAATTTGTGGACAGTACTTGTAATGTTCTCAAAAACAGAGGTGCATAAATTAAGTCTATGACCAATCACTTACAAAAAACCACTGATGACAGATGGATTATTTTGATGATGTCTTTCATACTTTTCTGTGCCTTGACGGTGTTATTTACTTTCTATTTAATGGGGGTAAGTGATAAATGACAAACTTTTCATTTTGGGGTAGAGTAACCCTTTAACAATGAAAAGATTAATACATCAAAACAATAATAAGCTTTTGTATATTAAGATTACAGTTTTTAAGAAAAAAAAAACAAAAACTCACTGGCCAGTCGGATGGACCCGGCATTCCTCAGCACCTCCTCCTCCAGCTCCATCACCGTGACCTCGGCCGATGAGGTGACGTCAGGCCAGCTCTTATCTGCTACCCTCACCTGCAGGCTGTAGAATCCAGCTGGTGTTCCCTCTCGGATGCTCAGCTGACCGGTGTTTTGGTTCAGGCTGAACTGCCTGTGTGAGTTTATGTTCAGTGGGACAAAAATATGAATTAATGCATGCCGCAAGATTCAACTAGCCAATTCTTGATATAGTGTACCATGGATTCGGATGGAAGCCTTTTAGTTCAACAGCATCTGTATTCCATATTTTACTCTTAGACAAAGGGCAATGTCAACATTCTGTCTACCATTTCAGTGTTTAATGGAAGAAAGAAAATCATATGGGTTTGGGCCAGCATGAGGGTGACAAAACTATGCCAGAATTTCCTTTTTTGGGTGAACTATCCCTTTAAACTCAGACAAACAGTAACTGGAGATACATTCCCAGGTTCATTCCTAGATCAGCACACATGAGAGAGCAGCACTGATGCTGTAAGATGACTCAAGCTGTATTATTAATGGCAGTGTGTATATCAGTGAAAGCACTTATGTCAACTCCTCTCTCCGTCTCCAGATGTGATGACCCTGACAGGGACACTTCTGCAGGATAAGAGATTCCAGGAACAGCTGGGCTGCACCAATCTCTCTTTCACTCTCTCTCTCTCTTTTGTATGGATACACTCCTTCTTTGTCTGGGTCACAGTTGTATTATCTCTCTGCATTTTTAAGTGTCACCTTGTGCACATTTCTTTTGCTTTTAAGTATAAACCATGACTAAACTGTTTTACATTTATGCTTAAAAATAGGAATTACGCTACACAACATTTGGGAGTCAAAGGAATTCATAATTTTAATTAGCAAGGATGCATTCATTTAATCAGTCCCAGTAGAGACTTTTTTGATACACATAACAATCTATCTCAAATAAATGGTGTTCTTTTGAAGCACAAACGCCTCCCAGACTGTATCCTCTATCCTGAATATGCATTTTCTCACATCAATTAACTCACATAGATTCTTGACCAATTTTTTTGGAACGTTTTGCACAAGCTGAAAAATAATTTGCCCAATGTCATTGGCTGTTGCTCATGTCTCTCTTGGAACCAGATTTCAAAGTTTATAGTAGCATCTGTGATTAGAGACTAGTGTGAGTGACGAGCTTCTGTCTTGTAGCATGAGCTAAAAGGACAAGGAAGGACACAAAATGAAATTGACATGTCTATTAAAGCAACACTGGTTCATGGCTCCTAATATGGTGCTTGTGCTGAAGCTATGTTTTGCCCTGTAACTTAAACATTGTGCAGCAAGGTCGCTAAACTCACAGTAGTCACACTGCTCAAATTAAATTCAATCATGTTCATATAACAGGAATAGAGTTCCGCCTCGATGGTAACCTTCAGCTCTGGTGCCAAATTAGGTACTTAACTGTCAAGTAAGCAAATGAAAAACTGCTTGGATCGAAGCTACGCTCTCTGTGCCAAGAGATGTGTCACACTAGCTAGCATCAAACTGCTAATGTATTAATGTGTTAATTATCCAAATTAATGAGAGCAGATCCTCCACAACACACTGTCAGGCACAGCTTTGGATGAAACTTGAAATAGACTGTGAACTTGAACTCAAGACTAAACTGATTGAGTTGGCATTGCTTGCTTGAGTGTTAGCATAATCGCTTTTATTAAAGGTGCCATCACTGGCATGAGCCACAGAGTCTGGATTGGACAAAGACCATCACTTAGATGCAGCTCATTAGAGAGAACCTCCAGCCAATGTAATCTTCCTTATCAGTTACTAGGAGAGAACCCCTGTATCACTTCAGAGTGAATTTTGAAATTAAAATTTTGAAAGATGTCAGTAAGCTAATACGGCCTGCTCCGCACGCTCTCATCCTTTATCTTTATCTTTCTCTTACTTTTGTTCTTTTTCCCTTCTCTTGTAAGTGTCACTTGACACAGTAGAGTTTGAATCAAACTTCAATAGAAGATCAAAGCACCTGGGGGGTTTGCCTTCGAATTTGTAAACCTTCTCGCTCCAGTCATCAAGGTCAGGGGATTGAACCTGTCCAAGCATCGTTGTGGGGAGTGTACCTGGGGAAAATACATAATGAGGTTAGAGAAAAGCTACCTCCATCCAGGCTGTGTGATACCTGGGGCAATGCGTGTGTGTGGGTGGGCGGAGGAGACATATCTTTAAAAAGATAAGCAAAAAAGCAGAGCATTCCATTGGCACATATGGACCCACTTAAACAGCACAGTGGGGGGGATGCAATGCTATTAGCATGCAGCATTGCCATTTCTCCAAAAGGCAAAACGAAATGCTGTAATCCTGTTAGTCATGAAATCAACATCCTTTAAAATGACTCCTGTTTATGTCCCTCTTAAACCTGGGATTTAAGTAAATTGTTAGCATCATGCCATGTTTGAGCTACGTGACGAATTCCTATTAGAAGGCTAATGCATTTCCATCAGAGAAAAGAGAAAAATGCTAAAAATATATCAAGTAATACTTCATTTCTTTCCTAAAATGTGAAATATTAAAAAGGCTTAAAAACATAGTGTTTTGGGAATGTACCATGGCAGTACCAAAGTTTTTCTAATGCCATAGCAATTTGAAACTGAAGCATGGTACTAACATGATATTCTGAAAATGTAGCAATGGCAATATCATCAGGTTTTACACATTTACCATGTTGGTACCATGGTATATTTTTAAGTACCTTCGAGTACCAAGCAAACATCATGCTAAATGAATATGTTAACACATACAAAAAGTACTATCATGGTATTGTGCACAAGTTGGTATATCAATTCCAGTACCATGGTACATATCAAAGTACCATAATGGATGTAAATAACATTTTGGTACCATACTAGTAAAATTCTGACATTTATTTGGAACATACCCTGCAAGTTGTACACTATGAACTCGCTGTGTCCAGGTGCATGGGGATGGTCATTTTTATCTCCAATTATGACGGTGAGAGTACTGGTGGAGCTCATTGGTGGAGAGCCGCTGTCAATCATCAGGATGGGGAGAATATACTGCTTCTGCTGTTCCCGGTCAAAGCTGTAGAGAGCTGTTATCATGGCACTGCCATTCCGCAGATCAGTCAAGTTGAAATTAGTAACGTCAGAGGTCAGCATCAGCAGACGGATGGAAAAAGGCCCTCCATTGGAGGACGTGTCTCTGTCAATAACATGCAACAGGATTGACGTGTCATTCATGTGAACGACCTGTGGCGCAATGGTATTCTCCCACAGAATGGGCCGATATGATGCCTCAAACTCTGGTCCATTGTCATTGACATCTTGTACGGTTACTAGCACGATGGCGGAGCCAGTTAGAGAAGGGCTTCCCATGTCTGTGGCCAGGATCATAAGCCTATGTTGAGACACCTTCTCCCTGTCCAGAGAGTCAGCTACTACCACCCAACCGCTCTTATCCACCAGGAACTGCTGAAAGGGGTCGGACTCTGGGGCGATGCTGTATGTGAACCTCCCATTTTGACCAGAGTCCAGATCCATGGCTGTGACCTGTGCCACGATGGTGCCTACTGGAACGTCTTCGAACATGGATCCCGCCTCATAGAACTGTGGGAAGAAGACTGGAGCGTGGTCATTGGAGTCTTCCACCTGAATGATGCAGTAGGCCAAGCTAAAGAAGTCTGCATCCTCTACTTTGACCGTCAAGTTGAATGTGCGCTCATGTGGCTTCTCAAAGTCAATCTTCTTCTTTAGCCTCACTATGCCACGGCGGTTCACCTTGTCGGTCTCAATGAAGAATTTGCGGTCTTCATCTCCACCAATGATGCTGAAAGTCATGACCGAATTTTCACCTTCATCACCATCGGTGGCAGCCACAACCACGACCTCACTGTTGATGTCCAAGTTTTCTGGCATAGAGGCCATGTAGACCCTCTGGGTGAACACTGGAGGATGGTCATTGACGTCGGACACTACGATGGTGGCTGTTCCTGTGCCTGAAAGTCCTCCTCCATCACAAGCTTCTACTACAACGAGATATCGATCCACCACTTCCCTGTCTAAAGAACGCAAAACAGTATAGATCGTGCCGGTGGCTGGGTTGATGGAAAAGAGGTTAAGATTGATCTCATTGCGCACATTCTGCACAATTCTGTAGGTAAGAAGAGCATTCCTCCCAGCTTTGGGATCATCTAGATCGGTGGCTCGCATCTCCATTATGGAAGTGTCTGCTGGGGAGTTCTCAGGTACGTGACCCAAAAAGCAGTTGTCTGTTGCACAGAGAAAAACAGGTGCGTTGTCATTGATATCCTGCACTTCGACTAGAACATCAGCAAACCCGGTAAGACCTGCCCCATTCTCATCAGTAGCGAGCACCAGGAATTGCCAGGCAGAGCGAACCTCGCGATCTAAACGACGTTGAGCAAAGATCCTACCGTTCATCTCATCTATAGTGAATTCGCTACCAGCTCCCTGCCCATGTAGAGAATACCGCACTGCACGCTGGTCCGCCTCCTGATCTGGATCTGTAGCTGAGACCTGCGTGAAGAACAGATGGGGAAAAATAGGCATGCACATTAGAATTCAACACACTTGTCACAGAACATATGAGGCAATTAAAAGTTAATAGTCACAGCAAAGGAATACCGATAGTTCTCTCCGCCTCTTTTCCGGAATGTTTACGCAAAGCCTTTGAAGTCTATTTTTTACACTGACAGCACAATAGATAGCAATATTAAGACACGCTAGCTATAATGACAACCATAGCAGGGTGTGTCAAAATATTCATTTCAAAAAGGTTTCTTTTTTTATTCTAAGCTTTAAATTACATGACGACATTAATAAACCCATAACGAAACTGGAACAAATTTACAGATTAAGTACAAGACACTCACAAAATCATTTCTTATCTCTGTAAACATTACTGCAACAATACTGCCTTTTTCATTCAATGACATGTGTTTGTTTGAGTATTTTAACCCCTCACCTCTAGCACAAGGACAGGAAGCTCTGTAAGCTCCTCCATGACGCTAGCGTGGTACTCAGTTTGAGTGAAAAGGGGTGCCTCATCATTCTGGTTGATGACGTTAATGACAACCATTGTCTGGTTTTCCCATTTCCCATCTGACGCAACCAGCCGTAACTCGTAGCGCTGCACCTGCTCATAGTCTAGCCGCTGGGCAATGAAGATCGTGCCAACCTCTGGCTCCACATCGAATGTGCCCATGGTGTTCCCGGAAGTAATCTGGTACCGCAGTTTGGCATTGGCACCTGTTTGGGGGGTTTGGGAAGCGTTAGCATTCTAGGAAGTGTTAAGCTTGGCTGAGCTGGATAAAAAGAGAATGTCAGTATTAATCTGTGCTCATTTGATGAGGATTACATAAAGGACAAGACAGCTCTAATGCACACGAGCATGATATAATTGTGCTTAAATACTGAAATATACATACATGTACACATAAATGTCACACAGACATTTACACAGACATTTTTGTTTACACTTTTATTTTTAGCCAATGCATCATCAAACAAATCCAATTTGATCCTTCAAACATGTTTCCTTATATAATGTTTATATAAATAAAATCATATATATCTGAATATACTGTACATACTGATATGCTAAATCTCCCCAGCTTGACCCCATGTGGCTTTATCTACCCATGGTACACTGCAGAGGCGGAAAGGCTCTAGTTTCGTGCCAGCTCTGTTTACCAGTCCGGATCAGATTCTATGAGACAAAAGCCATCTGGGCGTGATGTGTGAGGATTTCATTAGAACTTGTCGTTCTCATCCTGGCCACGGCCATCACGGTTGTGAAGTGTGATGTGCTGTGACACTTGCTGAGGGGAGCTCCAGTGATTTTGCCAAAAGCAAGCTTCCTTAATGACTAGTCGGGCCATATGGCGGCCCTCCCCACAGCGCCACCCCGGCCAACCAGGTTAAACCTAACTATGCGATCTATAGTATGGTCATTGGTGATGAAAGACATCTGAAAGTCCAGGAGACCTTGTGCACATTGGGCTGTGGAAGAAAGTTCAGCGTGTTTTACATATTCTGTCTTTGAAATCAGTCTGGAGTTTAATGAACAGCTCAGAGAGGGCACTGCTAATCAGCTTTAGGAAACACTTAACAGGACCATAAAATTCCTTCTCTCCAACAAATCAGCTCCTAATTATTCCTATTCCCCATTTCCATCCCCAGCGTAATAAGAAATATTGCATTTTAATGGCGATCTCATTCATTGTGCCTTTCAAAGCAGGACGGAGACAGAGGGACATCAAGCTTCGATTTGCATTCCCCTTCATGACAGTTGGGAGATATTAGCTGTCGCTGGGCTTCGGACTGTCCATCCAGCCGTGGCAGGTCACGTCACCCTTCTCACCTCCACGGCGGCATGGGTGTCTCATTATTAATGAGCTATCAGACACCTGCGTGTCTCCATCCCGCTGCCCCTGTCTCCTTCGCTTCAGTCCGCTTGTTGACACGGCTCCACGCCACACATAATTTGTCATGCATATGTAACAGGTGAAGCCGTGTCGCCGTGAGAGACATCGCGCTCCCGCCTGTTTGTTTATGTTGACAGATGAGCCGAAGTCGCCATGCCCTGATGGAAATCAGAGCGAGATCAGGTGGAGGAATCGTGTCACCGAGATGTGTGGAGGTGACAGCCTGGAATATTCTACAGGCAGAGGATGAGAAATGAGGGGGTGGGCAGACAGGCAGGCTGCCACGCTACATTGGACGGATAGGTGATTTGTCCAAGCCTGTCGTGCTCAGATTAACAGGAGCGACTCTATGGCTGTTGGAGGAAAGAGCGACGAGCCGAATGTTCCAACAGGACAAAATCAACTGTATAAGTGGCTCCAGAATATGCTAATTTAACTGACCACCGAGAGTTTGCTTGACTAATTCATATCCACTCATGCACTGTGGAAACGTGGTTTCAACAGCTAAGGTGAAGTTTTCAGGCAGTGTTGAGATTGTCTGAAGAATACAGAGCTCTCTAAAGACATAAATAAAACATTTACTAAACAGCCAAGTTTCATTTCAGAGGTCAAACAATGCAGAGTATTAAGATAAAGTATTCTGTCAGCAATACTTGTACACATGCTAATTTTGGTATCTTACATTGCAGGGACAAAAAACAACAACAGACTGTTTTGTGTAAAATGGTGTAATGGTGATAGTTACATCATTGCAAAGTCTGTGCGCTATTGAAATAAACATGAACTCCCAGCAGTTTCAGCTTGCCCTTAAGGGGTTCAGCATACTTTGGTAACAAGACCAAAAATATGCTGCTGTGCGGTGCGGATTGGACAATAAAAATGGCATGATGTCCCTATTTCTGCATCTCAGTGCTATCTTAAAGAGAATGGGTTTGTCAAAAAATTTTAATTATGCCAGGATTAATAATTATATTAATAATATATGTATTAAAAGGACAAAAACATTAAACTAAATTGCTGCATATTGAACTAAAAGTACATAAAAATGTTTTACTTATTTATAAAAAAACAACAAAACAAGTCAAAATAGTTTAACTACAGAAGACTGAACAGTATGTAACCTGCAATAAAAAATACTACATCAATATCAAATAAGATAAGAACTACAGGGGATAACAAAACATTTAGATTTTGGACATTACTTATGACTTTTTCCTCAAGTCACTGAAAAAATAATATTTTATGGCATTAATGCGGTGCCATATGGAAAAGAGCACTTAGAATAAAACAATAGTCGCTGGCAGAATGCACATTTTCTTTGAAAAAAGTTTTTCTTTTAGTTTAACTGACAGCCAATAGACGAATGAATCTGTGCAGCTTGTTTAATACACTTGTTATTTTCTTTCTCATTTAATCTCTGGGTACACCACATGGTAAAGCCTCTTGAGAGTTTTGTCAAAAATCTACCATTACACGCTACTTTTATCATTTCAGTATATTTTTCAAAAGTGTAGCGCTGCCTATTCCTTTCCATTTAAAAATCTCAATGGTTATTTTCCTGGTCCCTCAGATGTCACGCATCTCATGTAAATTTCTACGCAAAATCTTTCACACAAGGGTTTACTTCCATCATTAAAGAAGGCCTGCAACTTATTTAATTCTTTTTCTTGAAGACAACAAAGACAAACAAATCAAAGAGACAAACATCAAATGGGGCGCTGAAATTGTTACACCCACATTCACCACAGAGATTTGCTAACAAGCTCAGCACAAAAAGGAGTGCATTTTCCACCTAGATTTATTTCGCTCAATTTCTTTTTGCAACCCCTCCTCCTCTATCTCTGTCAAATACATCAGCGTGCTGTCAGATAGAAATCATTGCACAAACAAACAAACAAAACTAAAATAAAAAAACACAAAATAAAGACAAGTGACAGGACCACCTGAATAAATATTTGATACGCCTACACGCAACGGGGAAAAAAAATTACCTTCATCTTCATCGTTAGCTGTAACGGTAATGACCACAAAGCCCACTTCTTTGTCTTCCTCCACGCTGATCTCATATACAGGTTGAGAGAAGGCTGGAGCGTTGTCATTAACATCTGTGACAAAAACCCTCACGTAGCTTGTGTCTAAAGGGCAGAAGAGGTGTGCATTACTTCCAGATCACATCAGTGCACAGTCTCTCAAGAGAAAAGCCGTTCTTTATGGATAATTAATTTAGCATTCAAACCAAGACAGACAACAGAACAAAAACAGAAGACATTGGCATTGATTGTATGATGAAATGCAATTATCATCGAAGCTCAAGTTAAATGTAAATATGTGTGCATATGCATATCTTTGCGCAATCGTTTACAATTTTGGAGTTGGTAGGATTTAAAAAATGTTTTTGAAAGACGTCCCTTATGTTCACCGTGCTGCATTTGATTAAATATACAGTAAAAACAGTTATATTATGAAATATTTGAAAATAGCTGTGCTCTGATTACTATATGTAAAATGTTATTTATTCTTGTCATGGCAACATGTATGAGTATTATTCCAGTGTCACATGATCCTTTGTAATATGCATTGGTTCTCAAAAATCATTTATCAGTAGTTATCAATAATATACATATCAATATACACTATTTTGTGGAAGCACTGATGCAATTTTTTCATGAATGTCTGATGAATATTAAGTTTAAAAGAACAGGTGTGACACATTTTTGTATCAGTCTCTTCTTACTGTAACAATGCATCCTTGCTGACACAGACTGCATAGAAAGTGTTAAAAGGAAACTATTATTTGTGAAAACTTGTAGCAATGATTTATTCTACAAACTGCATTAAATATCCTAATGACTGTTTAATATTAAATCTGCAGCCTTGTTATATTATGCACAGCCTATATTACACAGAAATCCCTGGGATGGCATTAGTTCTTCATTAGGCGTGACTCATTGAAGTCTTAATGAATGGAGTTCATCCTGGAGGCTGGTGTGCCCTGCTGTAATTGGTTGAGGGGGAAACAGAGTATCTGAGTGGTTAAGAGGACATGCTTGATGGATCACACCTGTGTTGGGTTGGCCCTGCTGACCGGGTCGGGCCGACTCTGAGCTGTCCTGAGACTGGACCTCGATTAAATAGGAACCTTTTTGCTCACGGTCGAAGGTGGCCCTTGTGTGGATGATGCCCGTGTAGGAATTAATGCTGAAGAACTGTGAGTCACCACTTTGATCCTTCAAGATGATGTAGTTAATCTAGGTAGGAAAGAGTGGCAAACAAGATTAAAAAATAACTTTGCATCTGGGTTTTAAGGCTCATTCAGACTGCACCAATACATGCAGGCCAAAGAAGGCAGTCACCAAATAACAGTACATCACTTCCCATTTAATTTCAAAACCAGACAAACTGGTCCGACAAAACTTAAAGATGTATGTTACCATTTCTTTGCATCTATCGGTGCAGTGTGAATCTGCCTTTAGAGAGAACCAGTAGGGAACATTATCTGAAGAGTCTCACCATTCCATGGAGACCAGAGTCCAGGTCAGTCGCTGAGACCTGAGCAACTGATGTGCCAATCTCTGCACCCTCTGGGACCGTCGCCTCATACGTAGATGACATGAAAAAGGGAACATTGTCATTCACATCTGGAAAAAAAAGAGTGAGAGCAAACTGTTACAAATCAAACACTACTGAAATCCTCCAATGGATTCATTTGGACACATGTTAGATAAGTGGAAAACTTTATATTACATTGCTATAAAATATACTTCACTTGGTTTGATATATTATATATAACTCAATGGCATTTTTAACTGTGACTTTGAAGTCTTTTTAGGGTCATTTGTTGGTCTTTTCATTTTTGTGTTACGGCTTTGTTCATTGTGATCACGTTTGGTTTGTGGTTAACCGTGAATCAGTTAGGTAGAAATAAGTGCAGGTTTTAATGTGTGGATTCACTTAGTGCAGCTTTATTGTCTGGATTCTCTGCTCTTCGCAGATTACAGCCCCTCTAAACTAGTTTTGCCGTGGGCTTTTTGTCTCCTTTTCCTTCTATTTCAATCTCCATTTTCCTCTTAATTAATGCTGATGTGGTCTCAAGTGTTGTGTGTCGGTGCCAAAGCTCTTCACTGTTCCTATTACACACACACACACAGTCGTTCTACGCCATCCAACCCTCCGCCTGTCATGCACTCATCAGCACTCTGGATTTCCACATACACTCAATGACAGCAGAGAACACTTTTGTGTCCAAATGCACAACACAGGCTAAATGAGCTATGAAGAAACGGGGAAAAAAAAACATTAGCGTCAGCGGCTCAAACACAATCAGTGGATCAGATCAGACACTGCTGTGCTTCTGAGAAACCGCGCTGCCATGAAATGCTGATTGCTAAACTACCGCAAATGTGTTTACCTCTCTGAGGGCACACAGGCAGCGTGGAACCGGTTGTCGAGGCATATTTGTAGCGCACTAGTGAGAGGTGTCAACATGGACTATTTTCATTGTGTCAGATTTATGCATTTTTGTTCTCTTTCTTTCTCTTTGTCTTACACTAAGTATAAAGCAGTTACTATGAGTTCCGGACATGGTACCATATATTGATAATGTTGCAATTGATTTATATTCTAAAAATGCTGTTCTTTTGAACTTTCTATGCATCAAAAAATACTAAATGTGCATCTATTGTTCAAATGTTCAACATATAAATGTTCTGTAGATAATTACCCCAAACGTGTGATACTCAAATTTACATTTACATATAATTCCGATGTAATTTACAGAAGGTTAGGGATCTCTCACCTGTGATGTTGACATAGACAGTAGTGAAGGAAGCTAGTGGTACAGCTGCCACGTTCTGCACACGCACTCTGAGTGTAAAGAAACGCGTCGTCTCATAGTCTAGATTCTCTGCCACCAAGATAGATGCAGAACTGTCCCTCCGGTTAGGCTTGATGTAGAAGCGCACAGGCATGTTAGTCTCAGGAACCTGACCTTCCTCCAGGTTGTAAGTCACCCTGGGGTCACCAAGAGGGGATGTCGCCTTGATGGTCTGTTGGAAGGGAGCAAATGAGCTTTAGGTTGGTGATAGAAAATTAAACTTGGCCTACATGGTGAAATATTATGTCATAAATAAAAGATGTGTCAGAAGTGATGCAGAGGTTCCTGTTACGTCTAACACCTTTTTAAAGTATGTATGTGTGTGTCTGTGTGTAATTGGTCAAAAAACTGCCTGGATGTGCTATAATATTTTATCTATAAGATTTTTTCATTATGCAACATAAAGTATTAGAGTAAGACATAAACACCTTCTCCCAAAGCTCAAAAAGGATAATTATCTTTATTTGTGAGAAGGCATTTGAAATTTTGAAGGTCAAGCGCCTGCTGACTGCAGCATGTGAATACATTAGACACGGTTCATCTATAATCTATCCAATTGCTTATCGAACTATTGACAGTTATGGAGTAACTTTCTGCAGTAGTAGTCTCAAGACTTCTGTCTCACAGAGCTGCAATATACTTACAAAACAAAGTTACTTAATGAGAAAGAAAGAAATTTTAAAACCATAATTAGCATATTAATATAATATTATTACAATTAACCAGAGCAGTATTTCTCTGGCTCAGAATAAATGAATGTGATCTTTTAATGTAGATCCTAATATACTATATTAACAGCAAAATAACAGTGATTAAACCAGCGATGAACATAAGCGTTTATGTTTCACTATAAAAAAGATATAAAACTTAACTACTACTTGGATGTTAACCTGAATAAATGGACATTTTTATTGTTCTCATACCTTGGCTAGAAGTGCAGTGCCAAAACCTAAAAGCCAAAGTCATTGTTTACTCAGTGTTCAGCCAAAAACACATGCATAGTACTTGGATACAAGACATGCAACTGATTTTGGCTTGGAAAATGCAATATTACAGCTGGAACTTGTCTGTGATGAGAACTCAAATGCCTGACTAAAACACATTTAACCCAAAACACCATCAACCAAATGACAATATAAAGCAAACAAAAAATTCCAGAGACAATACAGTCAACGGCACAGCAAAGCCAACAGTCAGAAGTCAAAGAGAAAGTCCTAAACCATGTATGGTCATCCAGAGTAATGAATGCTTGGCGTGCAGCACAGGTTATAAAACTTAGAAGACAGAGAAAAGGGGTAAAGCAAAATAAAGGTGTGTGGAGAGAGAGAGAGAGATGGAGAAGTGTAGAGAGTTGTAGAGAGAACATGGGTCCACTCAGCCATTAAATCAACCCTGGCCATGGTTTTGAGAGCATCCGCCCACTGCAACACAGAAAACAAGCATCTTAAAAGCTCTGTGGCTTTTGCTTCCTGCTTTTAAGGGTTGCTTTTGCCATCCAGTATGTGTTCCCCAATAGAAATCACCTATTCAGTGAACTTATTTGCCACAGTCACTTTGACAGAACTCCTTTAAATTCCCTGACTTATGCTATTTTGGCTGTCACAATACTGATGCGGGTCTCTGAACTAGCAATTGTGAAGTAAATTTCATTAAGATTTTCAAAACCCCGGCATTCTATGACATAATAAATTTGTAATATGTGACCCTAGACCACAAAATCAGTCATAAGAATATATTTTCTGAGCTTTTCATTAAAGTATGGTTTGTTTGGGTAGGAAAATTTTTGAAAGAGACACAACTATTAGAAAGTCTGGAATCTGAAGGCGCAAAAAAAGGGAGCAAAAATTGCCTTTAAAGCTGTCCAAATGATGTTCTTAGCAATGTATATTACTAATCAAAAATTAAGTTTGGATATATTTGCAGTAGGGAATATAAAATTTCTTCATAGAAAATTATCTTTTTCAATATCCGAATGATTTCTTGCCATTTTTTTATGCAATTTTTTTTTATTTGAAATTTATATGGTGTAAAATAGCATTCATACAAAGAACTCGTTAGGCCTCACTTACACGTTTCTCAACACACCTCAAAATATTTAGAGATCAAAAATCTTTTAGAAGTTACCTAGGCTTGTGCTCCTGTCCATTGGGACTCTTGCCTTCACTTCGAAACCTTAATTTCAACTAATTCATCATGTAGTTGACATTTTTATTCAAAGTGACTTAGTGCAGATGCTACAGGGACAATTCATCTGGAGTAACCCAAGGTTAAGTGTTATGATCAAGAGTACAATGGCGATATTTCACAGATCAACTGTTGTGGGATTTAAACCTACAGCCTTTCATTTACCAGCTCCACCACAGTATTCTTTTGGTTAACCACCCGTGGGGTTCAACTATTCATACTACCAAAAGTTCCCCTATTCAGCTAAACAGAAATTTGGTCAACTTTTAAATCCCAACCTGTCTAATCTTTCCCTCCAAGAGTTCATTAGTGGACGTCTCTCAGGCTTGATGAGAACGGCATTCTCATTATCCATACACATGAACAAGGCCCTTTAAATTACATCCTCAAGGTTGCAATTACTGCTTTTGAAAATGTGTTAATTAGCATTCCTTGAGATAATACCACAATGAGCTGACTGATATTTAAATTTTTAATTAGTTAGACAGAGAGACAGATAGATAGATGAAGAAGAAAGGCAAGGGGGGAGGAAGTGAGAGTGAGAAATGAATAGGAGCACTCAACGCACATCAAGGATACTCAGTGTTGCTAATGAATGCATTATACTGTTTAACAAGCCTAATTTGTATTTAGAGTTCTGAGGATGAATTAGCATGAAGGCTCCCAATGCACAGAACAGATTTGAACAGCCAGTTGCTACAGTTATTTCGCATTAGGGAGTTCATACTGTATGTTCAGGGTTGAAGAGAAAGAGAGATCGACTGTAATTGTTGTAAAGCACTTTGTTATTCAAGTCATATTACGAGGAACATCGGTGTTGGAGTTCGGCCGTCGTGTGGGCGTCAAAGGGAGGGAAATAGAGACATGCGAAAGAAAGGCATAAGAAAATTGGGTTATTTGTCCAATCGTCAAGGTGCGTTCCATTAACAAAGGCAGTGATTGCAACTGAATACTTGTGCAAACTGTGTTTTGAAACCCCTCAACTGCAATTATAATCATTCCATCCGACTAAAGGAAGTGTGGAGGGGCTATCAAAGTAGTGCTTGAATATGAAAAAGTACTGAGGCTCAAGGGAGAGCAGGAAGAGACGTGATAAAAAGCTCTGAGGAACAACACTTATCGTGTTTTCTGACTGAAGAGACACTGAAGGTGACCTCCAGGTACATCTTCCATTAGCAGAGTTACGAAAGTAGGCAGGGACGCACAGATCTGCTCTGACACACTGCCCCCAGGACCATCACCTCCATATACACACTGTGGTGAAGTTAATGCTAGCACTGTTACGTATTCTTTGTGTTTTATTCTGTGTTTTTTCCCTATGTGTCCGCCTTTGGCCATATTTGGTGTTCATGTCCTCGTTATTAAGTTATGAGGTAATTAGTCTCCAGTTGTGTTCCCCAGGTGTTTTCAGTTCTCCCATTATGTCCTTGTGTATATTTATCCCGTTTGTGCCAGTCTCCCTTGTCAGTCCTTAATGTTGTATGCAATCTTGTATGTCTAACTGTCCGTGTTCTATCCTGTATTCCTGAGTTTAATAATTCAAAGACTATCGTTCTTACGCTCCGCAATTCCATTGTTGCGCACGACTGTAACAGAAGGACAGACCAAAAGACAAGGAACACGATGGAGTTCGCCACCCACCTCTGCGTCCTGGTCCAGCAGGACCTCTCCTTCTACGCCTTCTCAGAGGAGTTTTATCAGCTGGCAGAGGAGGTTGAGTTGTAATGTAATGACGCTACCCTATGTATGTTCCAGCTCGGGGCCTGTTATCATCGCCCCGTGGATCTCCCGAATACCACGGGTCTAAGTTGAAGAGAGGCTATCTACCGGTGTCTGGGAATCATCTGGGCCCGAGCCGAAGCCAGCCCACTGCCGACAGACCCGATACTAGAGCGCCATCCGATGTCCACGCCGCAAGAGCACCCTCCAATTCCTGCACTGCAAGAGTGCTCACTGGAGGCTGCGCCACAAGAGCGCCCGCTAGAGCCTGCTCCTACTGATTCCCGAGTCCCGTTCCCGAATCACGAGAGCCGTTCCTGTTCCCTGCGGATTCCATTCCGCAATCACAGCCAGTAGAGCCTTTCTGGAGTCGCGGCCAGGAGACTCCTGATCCGACCTGGAGGCAGTCCATGACTATGCTCCCCCTTCCAGCCTCCAGGGGCCCCACCCTTCCTCCTCTGTTAAGTAACGCCCCTTCCGGAAGGGGGTGTGATATTACTTATTCTGTGTGTTTTGTTCTGGGTTTTTTCCCCATGTGTCAGCCCATTTTTGGTATTCCTGTCCTCGTTATTAAGTTGTGCTCCCCAGGTGTTTTCAGTTCTTCTATTACGTCTATTACTTCCATTTGCATATTTACCCCGTTTGTGACAGTCTGCCTTGTCAGTCCTTAGTGTTATCTTGTATGTCTAAGTGTCAGTGTTCTATCCTGTATTCCAGAGTTTAATAATTATAAACACTATCGTTTCTACGCACCGCGATTCCAGCGTTCTCATTACCAGCATGACTGTAAAGTCAAAAGCTGAAACTTCAGATAACTTAAAGAGGATATACAGTACAGCCTAGAGAGTCTAATGGCGCTTTTCCACTACACAGTACCAGCTCGCCTCGACTCGCCTCGGCTCTGTTTGGTTTTCCACTGTGTAAAAGTTGTACCTGTACCGGCTTCCAGGTACTTTTTTTCGTACC
>JAUMHQ010000076.1:16698407-16713323 GCA_032361165.1 Enteromius paludinosus
CTTTATCTACTCCATGCCTGTATGCTCCTGATCGACCCTGTTTGTCTCACTCTGTGTTTACAATAAACAACCTGCGAGTGAATCCAAACGTCTCCTCGCTTCCAGCGCGTGACACATGTCCATTTAAGCCAACAAAAATGAAACGAGGACTCATTTCCCATTTTACTCATTTATAATATAGACCTGATTGTGATTGTGTACTATATTGATAAAAAAGAGAGAGAAATAAAATAGGTTTTAATTTGTTCTAATCAATATAATTTTCAAAACTAGGGTTCTTGTAAATCAAAATGTAGGGTGCTCATGAAAAGCTAACAATTAATTAAATAATAAAAATGACAAAAGCTTGGAAATCCATACATTACATGAACAAACATTAATAAACATGACATTACATCGCCAAAAGTCTTACAGATTTGAAATATTTTGCCCAGACTTTCAATAGCAAGCTTATTATGGAGACAAATATTTCATAGCTGTACATTAACAGCGTTTAGTAACTTGCATCAGGTTCATTTAGAAAGTAAAGTGAAATACTGGGTGAAACAATAAATAATAAATAACTTACTGTCTTTTGTGAAAGACATGTAATCATGTAATCCATATCAACTAAACATAATCTGATTATGAGTATTTTAAAATGTAATGCAATAACAAGCACTACATTTTTGGAATCTGATTATGTGATCCTGATTACCTGTACTTAGTTACTACCCAGCACTGTGTGCATATATATATATATATATATATATATATATATATATATTTCAGCGCATGTCTTAACTTTGGACCTAGTTTACACAGAACTGTTTACCATGCCTTCATGTTTTACTGTGTCATCATAGTCCAGTCTTCTCTAAAGCATTTGAAAAAACACATTTTCTTGTGTTTGGGTTTGCTTTAATCTTTGATAAAGAAAGAATTTAGTGTGCATTTCACTTAATGCCCTCAAGATGAATCATGCCTGTCATGCTGTCCTACTCCCTAGATAAGGATTGAGCAATGTGGGTTACCACACTCTTTTACTTCAGTATTGTGTGTGTGAATGTGTTTACTGCACAATTATAGAAGCATCCTGGTGGATATCCTCTTGTCTCCTCCTGTTTTCTACTACCACTCAGTGTGTGTGAAACCAGATACGGACGTGTTGTTTATTGTTACACAACCATCTCTCACCAATCTGTGGTCAGTTCGAGGGACTGGCCCATTTCTGCGAATGCTTTTTTCCATACTGGATATCTGACACTGTTTAAGGTAGCCAGTAGAAGCATGCATACACTTGTACATAACGCAACGAAGGGGTTGAAATCGGATACAGTTTTTACCAGCGACCATCATTTGTCTTCTTTTTCTCACTGCTTCACTTCCCCATAATAATCTGTGGACGACCTATTCATACAGCATAAATAGCAGATGGTCATTGGAGCAAAAGTCACTGGCCAAATCTAAAATTACGAGCCATTGCGTTTTTTCCCCCCTACCATACCAGCGATCCACAGAGAAAAACATACTCTGGTCATAGGTGTGCCTTGTTTTCCAGGAAAGTGATCAAAGACTTCCTTTTCTCACAGATCAAAACGGCACTGCGAGATATTTATTGCTTTGTTTGGCACTCATGCCGACACGTCCTCAGAGAAGAGGAAAACGTACGTGCCTGTGCATGACACTGTAAACCTAGTGCAACTAGGATTATGACCAGAACTAAAAAGAACTCTAGAGGGATGGATTCATGATGGATAGACAGCTCAATTCACGCTGCAGACAAGAGGAATGGTGTCAAGGTTCGGTGGGGAAATTTGCATGTACTGTAAATCATGCTGTTTCTTTATCATCTACAAATATCCAACAATTACAAGTACAGGCAGTATTTGTTACAGATCTTTTTCATTTGTCTCTCATTTGTGATTTATACTGCTGTTTCCAAGGGCTGACAATTTGTGCATGTTGTCATATCAATGCCCAAGAAAAAGCTGTTTTATAAATGAAAACAGACATCGAAAACAGAAAACGCCTCTTTTTCGCATTTATGAATCGCATCTAATCTTGAACTTGTGCACAAATGAAGGGTGTCAGCTCTCTGCCTTGTAAATGACTCATCATTGATGTGTTTAACATATAGTATATCACCAATCCTCATAATTTAGTAAACCAAGCATTTTCAAAAACCTGGAATACTCCAGTAATAAATAGCGTGTATGTCTGCCCAGACCATGATGTGACGCTAATCATGTCAAAGTTTTTATAAATATGAGCGCTGGTGTGGATTTAAGGGGATGCACATTCGGATCAAATCTGTGATGCACGCTTTATAAAGAGGACCGATGGGTTTTTCTAGTAAAAAAATTCTGCATTTCTGCAGGAAAAGAAAGAAAATATGCCACAGTTAAAATCTGTTCATAGGTTAAGTCCAAGTTAACCGATTAAGGTGGTTATTAGCACATTAGTACATTTTATGGTTACAAAAACAAGTTGGCCACTTTATTTCATTAAGTTGTAAAACATAGAGGCATCAATAAGCCATTTCGCAATACCTTCAACAGAATATTTTACTAAACATTCCAAACAAGCATTAAAAAAAAAGTACGATTATAAATAGATTTCAAAAACATAAAATATACTTTTTCCTGACTAAATCCAGTTCAGTGGTTATCAGCACATTTTACAGGTTAACTGACAAATTATGCTGTAACTCCCTCTGAAGCTGTATGGCTCATTTTGCGCCGTACGATTCTGATGACATCATTAGATGTTGTTTCTCTTCTGTATTGCAGCTGGTCCATTGTTGCAACTTACCACAATAAATTAATTAATACTGACCTTCGTTGAGCACATTGTTTTAAGGTCCAAATTGAAAGGCCGAGTTTTGGCAGCTAGAATAATCGCAAACAAACACGTTTGGTTTTGCCAACAAGTTCAAAATCGAGGTCACCGCTTGGTGAAGGGATGTGCCCTGAATAGATTGTCAGTTATTTTTTTAACAGGTTCAGTGAATAAGCTAACTGTAGATTGTTCTGGTGACATTATATCGGAGCTGTTATAACAAAGCCTGGTGGCTAAGCGAAGCAGTACATCTGTTACTCTGCTGCAGGCCCTCTCTCTCTCTCTCTCTCTCTCTCTCACACACATACACACACACTCGATTTTCTCTCTCTCTCTTTCTGTTTCTCTGCTTCTGCCTCCCTGGCACCACAAAAGGGACATTTATCACCATGGTGACAAGCAGAGAGAACAATGCTCACTTTTGGGAAGCGGAAGGTCTTCTGTGGCTGATATTATGCTTAGAATATGTTGGATTTCCTCCTAGAGGGTGAAATGGCTCTTAGATGAGAGATGGGTTGGCCCAATGAAATCAAAGGTTTTGATAAGCGACCTCATAAATTATACAAATGCCAAACTTGCCCCGCACCAGTCATTTCACAGTGCTTCCCTTGAGATCTTAAATATATATCACTATCAGCACTGTCAGCAGGTGAAGACCTGTCAAACTGGTCTCGGGAAGGAACATTTTGAATGAATGAAGAGCAAAAGTCTACTTCAGCTAGAACACACTGCTAAAGGCACCAGAAAAGGATTAGCAGGTAGTCCAAGAGCAAAATCCTCTGCGTGTGTGTGTGTTGTTTTTATCTGAATGACAGTGGGGCCACTTCCCATGGCATGTCCTGAGGGTCATGAGTTTACCCTGCCAAACCCCTCCTTCCCCAGGGTTTGTGGGCTTTATGATCCCTATGTGTCCCTCTTGTATACACCCTGTCCTGTACAACCTCCCCCAGCTCTCCATCTCTACCCCGCTAGTAGCTCTCACCCAGCTCTCTGTGTTTATTCAGCCTCATCCTCCGCTCCGCCAGCCTAATAAAGCCCCGCTCATGCGTCCCTCGCTCCTACTGGCCAGACACTCCCGAGGTTCACAACACTGAGGGGAATGAGTCAAACGAACACATGTCGTATAATTCACATCTGAACACATGCTACTTTATCTCTATAAAGCTGTAAATGTGTCATTAATGTTATTATTTAATATTGTATAAGTAGGAAATTACTATTTCTGACAGTGTCAAATGAGGACATGATCACACTGAATTCAAAATCGGTTTTAAATCTGGCAGTAAACTTTTTAAGCGAGCACATACAGTATTATAATTTTAAAAGAATAAGAATTAATTGCGGTACTGTATTATTTATAGGCAAATATGTTGCTAAATGTTGATGCTCTATCATGTTGGAAATATGCCCTGCACCAAATCCAACCCTAAACCTTCCTGATAGTGTTAACAAATGCAAACTGATATAAAACCCCATTTGTTAATGCAACTGTGCCATTTCAACTTCCTTTTACACAGATTTGAACTTTTCACAGATTGAAACTTCGCTTTGTCGAACCGGAGTGCCTCGCCTCTCACGTACGTCTCTGTACTCTTTGAGCTACCGAACAAACTTACTGTCTATTGGCGCTTTTCCACTACACAGTACCAGCTCGACTCGACTCGGCTCGGCTCTGTTTGGTTTTACCGGCTTCCAGGTACTTTTTTTCCTACCACCTCCAGCGAGGTTCCAAGTGAGCTGAGGCGATACTAAAATGTGACGTGAAAACACAGCAGACTGCTGATTGGTCAGAGAGAATTGTCACTATTCACTGCGCCATCATTGCACGCGCCAGCAAATGTATCCAGAATAACCCCACCATTTTTAAAAAGTTTGCCCAGAGATTGCGTTACATATCCAATCCATTACATATTATGGCAACTCGGAAGAATACGCCGTGGTCAAACGTTTGTCTTCTTGCTGTGAGAGACAGCCACATCCCGAGGATTAAAAACAACATGCACTCGATTTCCTCCATTGTCCTGTGTGTGTCGCGTAAAATATTACGTCACGGCAGTTTCCTGCAGCGTCGCTATATGACAACTAGGTACCATTGTGGAGGTACAGATACAACTTTTACACAGTGGAAAACCAAGTTGAGTCGAGCCGAGGCGAGCTGGTACTGTGTAGTGGAAAAGCGCCATAATACAGCTAGTGTGGTAAATTTGTCACACCAGTCCCAGCTGATTAGGCTAGTGCAGGTTTGGTACTGGTCTAGCTTGTTGATGCAACATTTACATCTATTCATTTAGCAGACACTTTTAGCCAAGCGACTTACATTTATGCAAGTGGTAGGGGGATTGTGAGGATCAGGATTAAGAACCACTGTAGATAGAATGAAACTAATGCAACTAAGAAACTCTTGAACATGAACTGGCAACAGCTACAAACAGGACTATTCTGCGAGCTGTGGTCCCATGTCCTGTAATAATCAAAGCAAATCATTTTACAATTTCAGAAATAACTGCACGAAAGGACTGAAAGAGACAAAGAGTAGCTGGTGAGATCCGGTGCAGAGAGCTGTTCAAAAAACACATCTAGATGATAAGATGGGTAATGGCACTCCCAGCAAAATGAGCACAGCCTGAGGTGCCATGAAATTAGCAATAATTAGAAATCATCTCATTACATAGCAATGGCATCAGAAAGAAAAAGCTGATCAGAGATGCCTTGCGGTGGCTCTTTTTCAGTGCCCGTCATAAAATATGCTTCAGTGCGGTCACTTTGGATATCGTGCCCTAGAAAGAGATGGTTTTACTTACAATGCTAATACACTACTAATAGCAGAATACATGCTGTGTAGAGGATCAGATTATACAGGCATGCATTTATAAATTAAAATTACACATTTAAATTACATCTATATTTATATATAAATTATAGTCTATCTTTAGAATTGAGAACATTTAGTTCAGAGCAAAGCCTGTTATAATTATGAAAGCAGTGTAGGTTAGAATGCTATAGTATAAGTGAGGATGTTAAGTAATATGAATAATTGAGCGAAGGTAATTAAAAAAATATGTCTGTGTAAAAATACTCAACATGTGGCGTGTGGAACATTAGGACAATATACATTTTCTTTGACAGGGATGCTAACAGAAGCCCCCAGAGGAGGGTAGGCTGTCAGGAGATGAATGCAGTTAACAGAGCTTCACTATGCTAGTAAAGTCCCAACCAATTAGAAACAACAACGCAACATGCCATTTTAGCTCCTTTCCTGTTCTTCATCGCAGTGAATATGCACAATCAAAGGATTCAAGCAGACGGTGGATGTGCATACAGTAAATCTCTCTTATAAATATTTTATCTTGCTTTATTATATAGGTTTGTTGAAGATCTGGGAATGCCTTATACATAAATGGTACATACTGCATATTACAAGGCAACATACTGCTGTTGCTTACCTTTTGGAAAAGCATTCATGTGGAAGTGATATTTAAAAGCTGTCTAGGTAGGTTTAAGAACAGAGCATTTATCTGTCTACGAGTGTGTCTATGTACTTCGCATTCAGTGTAAAGTAGCTCTTTACAAACAGGTTAGTAAAAATTACTAGCGAAGCAGTCCGTGCACTAAAACCCATGCCAATGCAACCACCCTTTACAAGCCAGCGGGGAAAGAAGGTATTTTAAGATCAAACATCCCACCTAAGCCTATTTTACATCCTGTGGCAACATGAAGAAGAGAACATCTCTGCCACAGTTTGTGCCACCGAGGACTGCTAAGACAGATGCAGAGGTTCATACAGATTGCAGAATAGCTGGCAGCAGCCAGAGGAAGTCGCTGATGTCAGGGAAACACAGTGACTCCAGCAGAATTCCTCCTGGCACTCTTCACTGATAAATCTGCTGTATGTGAGGAAAACGGACTCGGAGGACTGGCCTTTTCGCCCCTTTTGAATGAATTAGAATAGAATGTTCAGACAAGCAGTCTGCTTGAGTTTGCTGGACAGATGAGGTTGTTTGTGGATGCTGATCTCTCTGTGGGTACAAGCTCCCAGACGAATGTAAAATGTGACAGCGAATAAAACGGGCTGAAATAGCAAACAAGATGAAGGCTGGAGAAGATGTGACAAGCCTCGATGGAAAGAAAGTCTCAACACTCTACCTTTGCTTATCAACAGCACAACGAAGCAAGAAGCATGGTGAGTGAAAACCCAATGTGGCAGATGAAGTAAGAAAGATTTTGATTGCAATATATACTTTCAATTTATTTAGAAATAATAAAATAATAAACAAACATTGGTGTGTACCGTGGATATATATGCTTATGCAATTTCTCTCGCTTCACTTGTAATGAAATCAATAGTGAGTCAAGCATCTTATATACAGAATGCACTATTTGTATGAAACACATATGCGTTGTTGAACGTTTTACATACTGCATGTCAAAGGAGCAAAGAAAGGAACACAGACACACACACACACACATGCATGTTGGTTTATGTAATTTATGGAGACTCTCCATAGGCGTAATGGTTTTTATACTGTGCAAAATGTATGTGGTATTGTCCTACACTTAGCCTACACCTAAAACCACCCCTTACAGGAAACTGTGTGCATTGTTAGATTTTCCAAAAAACGCCATTTAGTATGTTTTTTAAGCCTTTTGAATTACGGGGACACTGAAGATGTCCTCATAAATCACCTTCATATTGTAATACCTACGTCATACCCATGTTATTATACAAATTTGTGTCCTCATAAACCACATAAACCCGCACACTCTGGCATATCGGTGTCTATTTATGTGTGTGTATTTAATTGATTAAAAGTTACAATAAAGACATTAATAATGTCATCAAATATTAAATAAAGACTGTTCTTTTAAACTGTCTGTGTCAAGATTCAAAAATGTGTGATTTCTACAAAAATATTAAGCAGGAACATTTCAACACCCATAATAATAAGATTTAATAATACGTTTTTCCTTGGCACCATATCAGGATATTAGAATGGCAGCTGAGGGATCAAGTATCACACTACATTTTAAAATATATTGTAATTGTAAATTATAATATTTCACATGATTGCTATTTTAACATTTTTGATCAAATAAATGCAGTCTTAGGAAGCATAAGAAGAAAAAATCTGAAAAGTAGTGAATGAAATGTAGTGGTTGCCCTCCTGCTAGGCATATTTCACACTCTTATGGAAAGCAGAGAGGAAACTCTAGTAGAATATGAGTGTCTCACCACTATTTTGGTGTCGCGTGGTGTGTTCTCTGGGATCGTGACCCAATATTCCCCCTGTTCCCACTGCGGGGGCTGGTTGTGCACATTGGTGATGATGACAGTGAGGTCAACCGAGCTGCTCCGACTTCCTCCGTCTGTAGCGATGATCTGCTGGCTGATCCGTGATGTCTGTCAGGACGAGAGACAGGTGATTTAATCCAGCCTAAGGGCTTATCAGCATACACTGAAATAATACAGGTGAAGACAGGTGAGTTTTTTTGTCAAAGGGGATTAAAGATGAGAGAAATGCCTGATACTTCCACCTGAAGAATTGGTCTCCGTTTTCCATCGGATGTTTCACATCCAGAATATCATGTACAGCAACTAAGACCCTAGATGTGCGTGTGTTTCTTTACTTAATTTTAAAGACTCCTTTAAATAACTCTTAATAACTGAAAAGCACTTCTAAGACTGAGTCAGCAGTAAACTTTGCTTAACTGGCTTCAAAATGTTGCCTTTTTCAGGTCAGAATGAGGGAAAGGAAGAGGCAGACAGAAAGAGACAGGCAGAGAATGAGAGGGGGTAGGAATAACAGCAGGAAGGGCAGTTAAAGTTGTCAATTTGAAGACAGGTGAGTTTAGTGCGGGTGACATCGTCTGCCTTTCTAAAACTGATCCACTCGGACAGAAGTGACGCAAGGCAGTCAGACTGGCAAATGAAAAACCAGACAGCCAGTATACACGTCTAAATGACCTGCTCTGAAGAAATCGCATCCACATCCATTTCTGTTAAGAGCATGAAAGCATGTTAAAAGCAGGGTAGTACTGGACATGAACTGTGTCCGGCCTCTGATGCTTTACCTGAACACTGCCATCACTTATGACTCTATAAACAGGATGCAGGAGATTTCACCAGAGCACAGCCTGTCTTTCTGTTTGCATGCACATACAGTGTTTTAATGTCAACTCAACCTCCAATCTCTTAAAGCTTATATATTCAGAATAGAAAGGACAGAGACAGTCGTTCATGGGCAGAAAAATAAACGATCGTGGCATTTCTGACAAGACCAAACAACACATACATACACAAGAATGTTTCTTCAACATTGGGACTTTTGACTAGTTTAATTTGTGTATTAGTTTTCGTTAAAGGAAAAAATGAGAAGGCAAGATCATTCTCCCACCTGAATAAAAGGAAATGCATATTTTTTTACACCTATTATAACTGAATGATGTCCTTCCAGACTTATGGTTTGTGTGAATATATATAGCATCTCTGACCCTAACATGTTTAATATGCAAAAAGAATAAGGTCCAGTCTCTCTGGAGGATGAGAATGTGTGCTCTATAAAACATACACATGCAAAAATACCTGTACTACAATAAGCAGTACTGAGTTTTCTCAGCAGGAATATGTGCATATGATCTTTAAGCATATGTTTGTGTATATGTTTACTTTAAGAAAGCAAAAAATCAACTAAATCTGACAACTCAAAGAAAAAAAAAAATATAAATAGAGCTTTTTAATTAAAGCAAATACTATTATAAATCCTTAATATTAAGAAAATATATATGATAATATTTTAAATGAATATGCAAATTGCAATACATCTGTATTAATTACTGTTTATTAATTATATTTACTGAATAACATAAATATTTATTTCATTTTACAGGTATATTTCTGCTCAGGTGCCCAATGGGTCTGCCCAATAGAAATTGATTTAGCTTGGTAATAATGTATTTGAAAGGTAGATAAAGCTGTGTGCATGTGTACCTGTGAGATAGGGTGGTTGACGTAGATCCATCCTGTGCTGGGGTTGATGTGAAAGTAGGCTGGGTTCTGCTGGGACAGAGAGTAGATGATGGCTGCATTGGTGCCCTGGTCGTCATCATGAGCCGCTGCCCTCAGGAAGCTTGTCCCAACCGGTGTATCCTCTCGCAGGAAGTCTGGCATGAGCAGGGTTAACACAGGCATCAACAAAAACAAACAACAACAGTCTAAAAAAATAAAAAATAAAAATCCTGCCATTAAAATCTGCAAAAAAAATAAAATAAAATAACGTGCATCCCAGCAACGTTTCAATCTTGCTGTTTAATTGTTAATGAGCTTTCGAAGTACTGCTCTTAATGTGATGAAAAGGAATTCTGACATCAAACTTACTGAACTTACATTTGCAATTATAAATAATATGCCTTAGAAGAGCAAAGCAAATTCTCACACTTCTAGGCTAAGCGAGTTTTCCAGGATTGCATTCGATTGCCTCTAAAAATGATTAGTGACGTGTTTATACTGTGTTCGGCACACTAAAGCTCACCTTGCTGAGACTGTTATGCATTTTTAATATTAAGGTTTAATGTGTATTGACTACACTCAGGAATCCTGGACTTGAGAATTTGTTAAGCTTGCAAAATCCGTTACTGCCATTAAGTGCAATGTTAAAGGTCCATGTATAAATGTTTAAAGAGTCTACAGCTACAATGAGTTGGTACTATGTTCTCCTATCACTCCTTTATATATCCTCACGGCAGACGAACAGATCTTAATTATCGTCAACAGATCCTATCACTACAAAGGACAATTTGGAAGATTTTATACTATAATATCACTATTTACTCATCTAAGCTATTACTTTTTTATATCATAAAAATATTCTGTAAACATCAACTAAAAATGGCATCAATTTGAATAGATCTGCCATAAACATTGTTCTTACATTGATAGCGGCTATTTTCAAACTTGGGGTCGTTATCATTCTGGTCAGCGATGAGGACAGTGATCTGACAGATGCCGATGAGGGGCTCCTCTGCTTGATCCGTCGCCGTGACCGATAGTGTATACTCTCGCTGCCTCTCTCGGTCAAAACTTACCACTGTACTGATAACACCTGCACAACACATACAGTGCACATTTGCAGAACCTGATTTAACCAAGTGTTACAGCTTTTTTGACCCTGGAACAACATTGTGATTAATCAATCAGATTTAAAGAACCTTTTTTATAATTTTTGTGAAGTTTAGTCTTACAATCAGTGTTCAGTGTTTGTACATCAGTGTCATTAATCTATAATTTCCTCTGATTACTCATTAGTAATGTTAGTTTTAGGTGTAGGGATATGGTCAAGACTAAATGTTTGGACTAAAATGTCGTTCCAGGCTCAGCAAAATCAAAAAGTGCATGAACATTTCATTGGTGAGTTGCAATTTTATACATTTGACAACAAGTTTAAGGCAACTAAATCACATGAACTCATGATTTTTTTTATATCTGAACAAGTAAACATTTCAGAGAGAAATTGAAAAATAAAATTGCAGAAAAATAAATAAATATATATATAGATATTTATTTTCTGAAATGTCTATTTTTTAATACAAAAAATATTAAATTAAAAAATTATGAAAAATTGTAACATATATATATATATATATATATATATATATGTCCAAGAATAAAGAAATGCACTCTGCTTATGTTTAAAGAATGAGGCCTATTGACTAGAAACACATGACTGCTCAGGTTCAATTGAGTATAATCAATGGTTTGGTAAAGAAGGAAGAAAATACCTGTGTCGGGGTTGATAGTGAACCCGGGTGAGGCCCCGTCCCTCTGCATTATCCCATACTTGACCTCCCCGTTGACCCCTGTGTCAGCGTCATGAGCCTGCACGCGCAGCACAAAAGTGCCTGGGGGCTGATTCTCCAGGACCAGAGCATTCACGCTGTAGTTGTGGCACTTTTAAGGGACAAAACCATAGTTTCAGGGTATATGGGTAATAATTCAAGAAATGCCAGAAATACTTAGAAAATGCCTTGGGAAAAGCCCAATATTAAGATCTTAAAGAAAAACGAAACAGTACTAAAATAATGCTGGACATATGGTTTTTCATAATGACAGATAAAGAAGAAGAAAAGTGGGAGCAGGACATCAAGACATGGCGACAGAGAGAATAAAGTTTGTATTTAGGATAAAGCGTTTATAAGGTCCTCTTTCGAAGTCCATAATAGGAGCACATGAACGCATAATGAGGCCTCAACCTCCTTCTTCCTCCTCCTCTTGCTTTCTCATCATGCTCTCATTACAGAGCGGGCATCTGGCAGGGCGTCCTGGTGAGCGGTGCCCACAAGGGAGCGGCATGTCAACTTAAGGCGATTAATCAAGTGACTAGATCGATACAGGGGCTAAAAGCTGGAATTAGCTTCCCTCCCAGCCTCTGAAGAGAATTCTCACTGCGCTTTGCACTTCACACCTCTCATTGTCTTTCGACACACACATACTCACCCTTCTGAGAGGGCTTAGGGAGGATTTCTCAGTTTAGCAAGGGAAAAGACTCAAACAGATAGTCTATTGCCATAATCTGTGATGCTATTAAGAGCGCCGGCAACCAGCGACTACAAAGCAGGCTGAGCGTTTGTAGATGAGACTTTTTTTGGTGAACCTCACAACCTCACGCTTTTGGGTCATACCAAACATAAAAATCAAGGAAAAAAAAAGATATTTAAAAATGTTATATAGAGACCACTGATATTTTTTGTAATAGTGAATAAAAAAAAAACAGAAATGTGAGGGAAAAAGTCTGAATTGTAAAATAATAAATTTGGAAGTCACAATTTTTATTTTCTTTTTTTTTTCATACCATGGTGGAAGCATGTTTCCATACATTTCCATGCCACATTACCGTAAGAAATAAAATTGAACTTGAAAGTTTTTACTCATGGTAATATTTGTTGTACTGTTAAACTCATGCTGACTTTATTAAAACACCAGATTTGCATTTCCCTATGGAAATACTAGTGCTTACAATGCAGTTTTTTTTGCAAGTGTTATTGAAATTTAAGACTTGAGCTGCAGGTTTGTATTAATGAAATTCAAAGTTATCACAACTCAGTTTGCAAACAGATGTAAGAGAGCAGAGTAAATATAATGATGTCTCTGCTTCTAATTACATTTTGAATGCTGAACTTCGTATATACTTGCTTTTTATATATTGCAACATTCCATTATAATTCAATTACATTTTTGGCTTTGAAGTGCTAATTTGCAATGCAAACAATTTCTTCATGCGTAATATAGTTTCTAATATATTTTAATTTGGGATGATGCAAATGTGTTTATTAGCTGCACAGAGCATAAAACCATCAAAATTCAAGAGGCATTTACAAACCGAACAAAGTCAAGAGAAAAAGAAGACTACTGAGGTGTTAACATTTTTCATGCTAATATTAATAAATTACCATTAATAAATACATAAATAAGTTTCAGTTTTGGAATATAAGAACATTTTTGTACAATACTCCATTAAATCACGGCTTGATGTAAAAGCAACGAGTGAGAACCAATGATACAGTACAGAAGGAAAAGACTCTGGTCAGCAGAGCAGGCATAGAGACAGAGAGAGTGAGAGGAAGGAACAGGGCCAGATGTTGCCCCTGGGGCTCACTTAGTGCTTCTATTTCATATGCATCCCCTGTGCCGGTGAGTAATTCCCCCTTGAAATATTCATGGGCAGCAGCAGAGGAGGTGGCGGCAGCGGCAGCAGAAGTAGGGCCTGTGGGGCTCACGGAGAGTGTACAGGGACACGATTCTGTCTCCTACACACTCACACACAGCCCTCCTGCACCACCGGCCTGCGCGGAAAAGCTCTCCCACCAGAGACCTCCAAGAGCCTTTAGATCTCCTTCTGCCAGCTGTCTGCTCTTCCCTCAGCTCAGCTTTCACCTGTCTCTTTCTCACAGTGTTTCATGTTGCACACATTCTTTAATATTTGCTCTTTTCATGAAATAGCCTTTTAGACATATGTACGATACAGTCAAACATATTTTCAACATCTTTAAGAGACAAATCAAGTGTCTGGTTCACATTCTGAGTAAAGGAGGTCATTCAACTGCAGTCTGCTGCCTTTTAGAAACAAACTTGAAGAATTGTGTCATGGAAAATGCATTCAGCGATGATTTATAGCTTTTTTTAGTGAATTGGGATATAAAATGAGACTGTGTGCATGTCATCATGTCATAAGTAGACATAGTTCATCTTATTTCTGTGTATTAGCTCGCACTCCTCATTCTTTACCTTTTGTCCCCTCAGACTTCATTTCTGTCGCTAAACACTGCCATTAGTGAGGTGTTCACAGTGTCACTGGTATTAAAAGCCTGAGGCACTTCATGCTAGGCAGATCTAATGAGTGAATATATTTGAATTCTGTACTCGTATCTAGACCTCTTCTCCTGTACACACTTTTGGTTATGTTTCCTCTCTGTCCACTGATTTAGTCTTTCAACTTATAAATCACTCACTACAAATGTATTTAAACATATAGTCTCAAATCTTTTAACCTCACCTCATCAAATACTGGCTTGTTGTTGTTGATGTCATTGATGCCAACGATGACCTGGGCGGAACTGCTCAGGGGGAGGGGCCCACCGGCCATGTTGTCATCAGTCGCTGTGATGTTGAGGACATACTGAGGCCCGCGTAGTTTAGGAGGAGGACTACGCCGCAGTTTGATGATGCCTGTAAATAATTCAATAGAATGCTTAAGCTCATCTTATTGTTCCTGTAAAAGACAAGTGCGCTTAATTGCATTGAATCTGCACTTAATATAACATAAATTAAATAAAAGACCAGTTAAAGAGAGTACACTTTCATAGTCAGTCCTGATGGCCTAGCAGGCAGTGCTCGGAAATATGATGCCATTGCCTTATGGGCTATTTCTGTCTCCTCTACACTGTTGTATCTACACTGTAATAAATCTTAAAAAAAGACACACTTAAGTGTACTATAATAAGTAAAAATTTACTTTTAAATACATTTTAAATCAGTGGTCTCAAACTCAATTCCTGGAGGGCCACAGCTCTGCAGAGTTTAGCTCCAACCAGCTCCAAATCACACCT
>JAUMHQ010000076.1:16724594-16738654 GCA_032361165.1 Enteromius paludinosus
TACCTTCTATGTACATATCAGAGAATAATTTAAAATATTCTCTCAATGCATTCTATGGTACCTTTAAGAAAAAAATATACATATATGAAAAAGTTCTTTGTCAACCAGCTTCTTGAAAAAATGGCTAAATTTTTGCACAGAATGTAATCTGTAAAACAGGGACTAAAACCATGTGTGAGCATGGACACATTTAGTGTCCTTGCTCACTTGACTTTCTGGAGGTTTACGGTTAAGAACGAAGGCATTAGAGAAAGGAATATCATTAAAAGAAGAGGCCAAAGCAGAACAGAACAGCTTCGGCAGAAGCCACCAAATGCAAATGGCTCAACCACCCCACAAACACACACAGGAACCGCAGTCAAACTCAGTGTGTAGACTTCAATGTAGCTGAAGCTCAGATGATAGCTTAAGGAAGGGCTGTATCTACATTCAGGCTTCTCTCTGTGCAGCGATTTGTGTGCATTCAGACAGAATACTGGCATAGGATTTGACTTTGACCAAACAGAGGCAGAGGGAAAGCAGGGTACGTGTTCTCAGTGGGAGCGTTAGTCATGGTGAGAGTGAGTCCCGCAGAACTGCTTATCTCAGAGGAACAGCACTGCCAAGAGGGGAAAGTTCCTTACACGTAACACACACGGCACTGAAGCTGACCACACAGCTGTGAAACTGTCAGGCCAGAGCCTCAAAACCCATGTAGTTCTGCATTACGGGTTTCTTTTTCTCTTTAGTTGTGCCTCAGGAATCTGCCCAATGGAGGAGAACGTTCTGTTTGTTTCATAGCTGCTGGAATTTGAATATGGCAGTAATGATTCTGATGTCTGCTGCTGGAGGAGAATCACTGCTAATAACAACAACAACAGGGGTCTAAAAGAGATGAAGAGTCTTAATGTAGAACCTCATCTTTATGAAATCATTTTTCACATGCTAAGAGGACAGATGCTCATTCTTCGCTCCTTTTGTCTTCTCTCATTTCTTCTCGTTTCCTCCTCTCTCGTCTCATTTTGTATTCTCTACATCTTCTTTTTTTTTCTTTATCTTAATCTCTTTCTATTTAGTCTCTTTTCCTTTCATCGCTGTCTTGTTAAGTCTCTTCTCCTGTTGACTCATCTCGTCTTTTTTCTTCTCACCTTTGTCTTCTCGTCTCACTTTGTCTCCTTTCTTTACTTTTCATCTCTTCTGGTCTCATCTTGTCTCATTTGACCTTCTCTAGTCTATTCTATTTTTTCTTCTGTCTCATCAACATTTTTAACCCCTTCTCGTCACAACTCATTTCATTTTCTAATTTTATCCTTTTTGTCTCATTCAAATTTTTTGGTAATTTCTCTTCTGGTTTCACCTCTTATTCTCAACTTGTCTTGTTTAGTCTCTTCTTGTCTTGTATCGCATTTGGACTCATTTCATAACTTTTAATCTAATGTAATTTTGTCTCCTCTATCCTCAATTTCTAATATTTTCTTCAACTCTCCTTTTGTTCCATTCAATCTTTTCTGGTCTACTGCAGTCTCATCTCCTCTCATGACCTGTCCTTTTATCTTGTCTGTTCTGGTCTCTTATTGTCTCACATGACCTTTTCTAGCCTTTTTTTCCTGCTGTCTCATCAACACATTTAGTCTCTTCTCATCTAATCTCATCTAATTTAATTTTCTTGTCTTATCTTGTCTTCTGTTTCATGTTTCCTCTGTTTTCATCTCTTATCGTCTTATAATTTCTCCACTTTGCTTTATTTAATTTTTTCTGGTCTCAACTGATCTCCTCTCTTGTTGCATCTCATCTCTTTTTCTTTTCTAGTCTCGTCTTATATGGATTGTGTGTCTAATCTTTTCTCTGTTCATTTAGTCTTGTCCAGTCTAGTCTCTTCTGGCCTTGTCTCTTATGTTCTTCTTCTCTTCTCTCATTTTGTTTTGTCTCATCTCTGTTCTAGCCTGTCCTACTCACAGAGTCGTCTTCACAGATGGTGTAATCATTTGGCAGGGGGCAGTGACTCCAACAATTATCTAAAAAATGCGAGTGTGTGTGTGACTGGTGCTGGCACAGACACAGTTACACATCATTGTGTCTCAGCCAAGTCTATCAAGAGGACTCAATTAATGTGGAGGAACTTCTGCCAAACAAAGAAGATCAACACGGAACAACAACACTGTGAGCAACACGCACACACAAATAGATACATTTGCGCCTCTAATAACAGCAACAACTACACAATGGGTAAAATACATCAAACATCTGTCATATTTCTTTGCTTTTGTCGCTTCACCTCATCTTACAAATAAAGAAACATGCACCGCTAAGTCTCATAAGTGGTAACAGCCACAGCTGTGGTGTGTTTGATGGCCTCGGCGCCACACACAATCGCTTATTAGTGCTTTTCTGCTGATATGTGTTTGTTTCTGTTTGTGCTTGCGTATGCCTTCATGCATATGTGTGTGTATGTGTTATTGGGAGTATCAAAGCATATGCATCTTTCACTTCAGAAAGTACCAGATGTGTCATGATGAGAATAATGACTGACAGCTACACATACAGCATCTTAATGTCATGGCAAAAGTCAACAAAACAAGAAGTTTGTACATGTGTGCTGTAGTTTTGGAGATAAAAATGGTTGAAGTCCAAGGGAAGAAGCTATTAAGATGGATAGGTAAATGTGTGCTTGCCTCTGCCATGTTGCTCAGTCCTGTATCTGGTTCAGAAGCTCTGACTTGCAGGTGATGGAGATGTTGTCCGCTCTCAAAGTCAACAGTTCGTGTCAGGCTGAGCGCGCCGCTCTCCTGGTTTATGTTAAACAGGTTGCTTGGGTTCACCAGCAGCATATAAGACAGAGACTTCCTCTGAAAAGAGATAGCCTGGACCACCGCCACCCTACAGACATATAAAGTAAATAGAATCAGTGCAGAGGCCAGCATTTCATTTATACACTTAGTATCCTGTAGGTGGATGGATACTACATCTCTGTTACAAAACTTTGTGAGCTATTTACCAAGACAGGGTTTAATAATATAAAAAAGGGTTAAAAATACATGACTAAATATGTACTATTTCACACAATATTTATGTGTGTGCTATGTACAATGTCATTTTTTATATTCTAAAAATACTATATTGTTGTTTAAAATATTATTATTATCATTATTAAAAAACAGTTTTTTATAATACAGTTTAAAATTAATTAAAGTTTTCAGAAATCATTCTGATATGCTGATTTGGATCTCAAAAAACATTTATTGTTATCAGTTTCAAAATCATGTTGGTTTGTGGAATACATTATCATTATTTTCAGGATTCTTTAATAAACAGAAAGTTCAAAAGACCATAATTTATTCTATTTAGAAATATTTTGTAACAATATAAACATATTTTAAATCGCTTTTCATCAGTTTAATGCATCCTTGCTAAATAAAAGTATTCATTTCTTTAAAAAAAGTGCTCTAATACGTGCAACTAATGTATTTAATTTAGTCTGCTTCACAAAAGAAGTATCGCAGATGTTGCACTGATGCAAAGCATTGAAAATGAGCCATTTATAAGATTTTGTTTCAGTTTAAACGCTGCCTAAAGTCAATTTGCAATTGATACTGCAGAACATTATTTTTCAGCAGCAAGAAAACTTACAAAATACTAAATATTTTTTAAATCAATGGCCAGTTTTGTCAGTAATCCACCAAAAAAAAAGTGCCCATTAGTGGCCCTTCCACACTCTTTAACTTTAATATGTGTCTCTATTCCTCTCTTTTTTAATATGTCTCTCTTTCCATGATTAGCTGTCCTCTCCTCCTTCACACAGATTATTATGCTCAGTTCTGTGCCAGTGCCCAAAGGGGGAAGTTCAGACACTGCTCTTCATGTTTATCCAGAAGTTTCTTTTAATAAATATTTGAATTTGAACACGCTTTCAAATTCAGAGCCTGGGGACAAAATGATGCATCTGTGTTCCCCCTCTCTGCCACAACCCCCTCTATTCACTCCGTCCCCCCTCTCTCAACCTCCGCTATCCCTCCGGGCGAATTGTTTCATGCAACAGATGACACATAAAGCTTTGGAGTTGGCCATGTTCACACAATCCTTCTCTTACACTCTAATGAGCAGCAAATTCTCAATCTTTTTTACATGTAGACACACACAAACACACTCACTAACATACAGCTTCCTGTACTTACGCTTGGCCCACCCCGGTGCTCTCTGGGATGTAGATCGTGTAGGTGGTGTTGGTGAACTGAGGGGGCCGGAAGCCAGCTAGAATGAACACAGAAGCGTGTGGACCCCTCCTGCCCTGCGAATCCACAGCCTGGACAGTCAATGTGTACTCCTTACTGGGGGTCAGAGGTCGCCCTGTGGTCTTTACTTCTCCTGTTGTTCGATCCACTTCAAATGAATCTTCTCCACCTGTCACAAAATACATACTAATTTAATGTAACAAATAAAATTTTATTTATTTTGTAATATATTTTTCAGATTTATTATTTTACATTATTTTTATAAATGATATTGTGATCAGTGTTGCTATCGTTAATAAAAACTAAAGCTAAAACAAGACAACTAAAAATTTTCTAAAGCCAAATTTTTTACAGATATACTGTATATATATATATATATATATATATATATTCTAATGCGTAAATACAGATCGTGTAAATTTTATTTTACAATCTGTATTTCTTTAATGTATTATTTATCTCAGTTTTGCCGGACGTCTTCCATTTAAGGATTATGGAGGCCACTGTGCTCTTTTTTTTGTAACCTTGGCCAGATCTGTGCCTTGCCACAATTCTGTCTCTGAGTTCTTCAGGCAGTTCCTTTGATGATTCTCATTTGCTCTGACATTGTGAGCTCTAAGGTCTTATATAGACAGGTGTGTGGCTTTCCTAATCAAGTCCAATCAGTATAATCAAACACAGCTGGACTCAAATGAAGGTGTAGAACCATCTAAAGGATGATCAGAAGAAATACAGCAACTTAAGCACCTTAAGTTAAATATATGAGTGTCACAGCAAAGGGTCTGAATACTTAGGACCACATGATATTTCAGTTTTTCTTTTTTAATAAATCTGCAAAAATTTCAACAATTCTGTAATTTCTGTAAATATGGGGTGCTGTGTGTACATTAATGAGGAAAAAAAATTACTTAAATTATTTTAGCAAATGACTGCAATATAAGTGAAAATTGTATATATATATATATATATACACACACACACACACACACACATTCATACACACATTATTAGTATTAATAGTCTAAAGTAAGATGACTATGGTAAACAGAAATTTTTTTTTTTTTTTAATTGTGCTTTAAAAATGGGGGAAAAAGCTTTAAAATCTGTGACTTTGGGCATGTAACCGTTTTGAAACACTGCCTAAAAACTGAGATGTTGCACTTTTTTATAAACACATATTAAAAGAGCAACTCTTGTAAAGTTCAGCTCAAAGTGCAAGAGCATTACAAAGACAAAGTCACAAAAGCCTTGGAGTCTTTTTACACACATTGAGAGTGAGGGACCCTTCTGCCAGCTGTGGTTCAGTGCATTTGCGTGTGTGTGAGGAGCAATATGCTCCCCTCCGTTCCTCCTTTAGGACTATAGCAAGACAAGAGCTCATTTTAACTGCTGTCCCCCTGAGCATGTCGTTATTTGGGAGTAGAGGAAGAAGAGGTGGATGAAGAACACAGCTGTTGAGGCGGAGCAGATCTCCCAGCTGTACCCGCTCCGCCTTGCCCTTTCTGCAGCTGCTCGAATGCTCATCTGCCACAAGCAGAGGTTCTGATGCTGTCCTTTTAAGCTCTCTTCAAATACTTAAAAAGTTGCTGTTAAGGGTGTGAAATGATCGATCCATTCCTATTATGTACTCTTTGCAGCTTATTCTGACTAAGAATTGCACAATTAGACAGGAAATCCTCAAATTACTGATGTTTTGTTCAGGGACGGGCAGCTCTAAGAAGAAAATTCAGGCACACATTTACATGCTACAAAACTAAAAGAAATTACTGGATTATCTGATAACAATGATATAAATGTTACATTTGCATATTTTATTTCGGTCTAATTTCTGCAGAATTAAGCTCTAAAATCTATGCTTACCTAAAACATTAACTCTTTTGTCCTATAAGGACTACTACATAATTCTGTCAGCGCAAATCTAGTAAAACTGACAATGAATGACATTCAGCTAAAAGACAGATCAAGAACTTGGAGGAAAAGCGCTATAGGCAATGGCACCGAAAGACAGAGTTTATAAACATCAGAGTGTAATATCACCAGAGACAGAATATTTATAGCAGAGTCTAAATCCTTATGGACCCGAGAAGTAATTTTGTAATGTCACAACATATCAGAAGATGAATGACTAGCCATTATGAAAGGTTATGATGTTTCTGAAGATGTCCTGGAGGTACAATAAAACCAGTACAGCACACCTGTTCCAACGCACACATTCACTCACACATACACGTGCAGTTCAAAGTTGTATGCTTAAATCACGTTAAGTTCATTTGCTTCTGACTAAATAAATACTGAGCATGCCTCAGACTTTTCTATTACAGTGTTAACCAACCGGCTCATTAGAAAGACATGTCATTGCCATTGTTTCAAAATAAAAGCGTGTCTATGGCATAAAAACAGAACTAAAATAGTCTGGCAGTCTTTAAATTTCTCTCAAACCTGAGCTAAACGCTCCAGCTAAGCCCCTTCTGATTCAAGTAGTCCAAATTATTGAGTGTGTAATGTACTGTATGTCTGCATGTGAGTTTAATTTCCCTTTCCATCTAAAGTGGGCCAGTGTTCTGGCAGGATGATTGTATTGACAGTTTTCTGATGGTCAAAGAGACTGAATGTCAAACTCACCATCAACTAAAATGAAGTGAGCTGTTCCCATGAAGCCATCGCCACTTCGAGCCACGAGCTTGTAGACCACGGAGCCAGCACCAGTGTCAGGGCCCACTGCTGCCAGGTAGGGGCAGGGGAACATGGCCCACTGAAGATCTGACAGGTTGGGGAGGGTCAGAGTCAGCCGGCACAGGTACCATTCATCACCTACAGAGAGAAAAAAAGATGTAATAATGAAATACTTGAAGAAGTACATGTGGTTGTTTATGAGAAAAATATAATACTAATTATTATTACTATTTTTTTTTTACTTCTGTAAGTTAAATTAATTAAATATTGTAATTAATTAGCAATTATCTTTAATTAGAAATTACTTGGATACAGGAGGAAAATATTGTGGTTTCAAAGGGAACTTAGACTAATTAAGAACCTGGGCTAAAAACCAATGGCATAGCAACAATCTTAACCCCCCTCAGAAGACCTTAGCAACAAACAGCAAAGATAATAAAATTAAAAATGCATAATAATAATAATACAACAGTCACTAAGGAGAGAAATTCAAAGCCTGTCATATACTCATGATACTCTTCTTGTTTTATCCTATTTACTGTCTCCTTTAAGAGAATGTTCACAATGCCCTTCAATGCCTCTAATCTCAGTCAGCAAAAAAAAAAAAAAATCCCAAACACATAAACCAGGCTGCATCTACAGCTTCTGAAAGATCTTCTAATCTCAATACCAACCAAAAGAGCAGGAGGGATAGAGAAAGCCTTTAGCCACCCTGAGTTCAGTGATGCCTCTCGGCTTCATACTGTCATTCAGCCCGAGGACGCTCGGCTACAAGAGAGAAATGACATTTCTGTAGAACACGTCATCTCTGACTTCCCCTGTAGGTCCTGAGGAAGTTTCCTGTCAGAGACACGATCCGCTCCCTCAGACGGCCTCGCAAGATCAGACGGAGAAAGAAGGACTTAACAGAACAGAAATATCTTTTTTGGGGTGTTTTTGTGTTCTCTTTTTTCTGTTGTTTGTTTGTTTCCAGACTTGCATCGTGCTGTTTTTGACATTTCACGCAAAAGCAAGACAAGAGTGAGAATAAGAAGAAACTTCACTTCTAAGCACCTCGTCAAGAGGGAACATACTACCGTTACCCTCACTTCCTGTGTTTCATAGCCCTTTGGAGTATGTCAAAAGAGACTGATCGAGGGAGATGCAAGGAAAAGACGAAAGACACAACGAGAGCAAAGAAATACAAGGGTCGGGGGTTTGGGTGTCTCGGCTCTCTGTTTCCACGTCTCTATGTTGTGATCGTCTGCTGCTAGAGTGCAAACGAATGGACTGGAGCTCACGTTGAGCAAGCCAGTCAAATGGATAAAACCACATCAATACAAGAAGAGTAAAAAACACAAACCAACAAACCCCCACAGATCACCGCACACGTGAAAGGCAACAAAAAGTGACATTCTCTATGCAAATACATGTAAATCTCGTCAAAGTTGCTGTTGTTGTAATCAAAATCTGTGGCTGTCCACTTGGCGCTGTGATTCGCTGACGTTTGATGATAACACAGATAAATTATCAGTGGTCTACATGACTGAACCTAGCAAGATGTATGCTAAATACATGCATAAATGTATCCAAATGAAGGGACATTGGCTTTAGAGGTGCAGCAAGAAACAGAGTAGTAAAGCCTTACTGAATATATTTTTATTATTTTTTTACATGTTGGGGACTGAATATTTTTTAGAAAGAGTAATGAATTTGCTAAACAAAATCATATTCTGTGCTAAAATTATTGTAGATTTTAACAAAAGAGCAAAAATATACTGTTGATTAAAACACATTGAGGACTAATAACACTGATCATGCATTAACAATGTTTAAATGTAGGTGACATTTCTGTCAATATTACATCAATAGCATAAGTTTTGAACATTAACTGTAACAATACACTACAATAAATATCATCAGTCTCTAAAACATGATAAATTCATAATACAGTAAATTAGAAGAAAAGTTATTGAGTGTACAGTGTAATAAATAAAAAATAAAATTAAGTTAAAAATAAGTATATATATATATATATATATATATGACTTTTTCAAAATATTGTCTATTAGATAATAATGTTATTTATGTAATATATTAAGTTTATTTGCAAAACAAATAACTCAATTTTTTAATATATACATATATTTCCAAAAATCATGTTTTTTTGTGATGTGATCATGTTTTTATTGTGTTAGTTAGCTTTATTTTTTGTTATTTTTAAACTAATTAAAATAACCCAACTGCAGTTTCATTGGGATTAACTTGAATACAAAATAAAAGTTTATTTATTAGTTAATTGCTGTAAAAGTTATTACAAACTTTTCTCTCTCTCTCTCTCTCTCTCTCTCTCTCTATATATATATATATATATATATATACACATTTTTTTTTCTGCAAAACGCGTGATGGTATTGAATGTTTCAGGCAATGGTTTGCAGGCAAAGGCAAAGCCAGAAGACTTCCTGCGGTGTGAGAGGACAGACAGACATGTCAAATCTGTCCAGTACTGTTTGTGTAATTTAGGTACTCCACATTTTCATGTATCTCTAAAGATCTGCATTCTCCATGTGCACTCACAGACCTTAGAAGTGACCCTTCCTACCTCACACAGAGCTCTGCATGCAGCCCGCTAAGCAGTGGCCTAAAGGTCCAACAGATGTGGATTAAATCCCAACAGCCAACACCCACACCTGAGAGGCTAATGGGACACAGGCTCAGTCAACAAACCTCCAGCGGGGAGAGGGCAGTTCAAGAGACGCATGAGGAACCCCGGAGAGGATTCCAACAAAAGGGTCTCTACTCAATACCTCCAGAACAGGTGTCACAGTATCCTCACATCCTGAAGAAAGATAAACACTGCTCGGATTTAGAGAATGAGGGAGCAAGGAACGGGTAAAACTGCTTTTTAGCAATGATAAAAATAACAAGCCCGTCTGGTAATTTAAGAGTGTAAATTTTCTATCTGTTTCATGACTGGGCATCTTGCTCTTTGTTTCAAAAGAACAATATGGAACCCCAACTGGGATCTCTTTCTCACCCTGTGCATAAAACACAATGAAACAATTGTTTGATCTTTTCAGCATCGCAGTTTCCTAGTTCAGATAACGTGAGAAAGCGCAAAGGCCTTCGCGCGTTTGTTTACGCCTCGCTAATCCAAGCTAAGCCCGGATGGCGGTGAAGCAAAGCGTTGGATATAATATGCTCCATGTATAAATAGCTGGTGCATTTCATCTAAGTCCACCCAAAGCTCTGTACTAATTTGAATATCAATACAGAAGATGTCACGGATTGTTACGTAAAAAAACAACAACAACAAGACCATGAGCAGATAAAGAAAGAGGGTCGGAAATGGTGCGTGCTGTGTTTGTGTTGTGTTTTTGGACTAATTTGGTGTACGGTAATTTGGCGAGAGGATGTAACACAAGCCGATGCTGAGGAAAATTAGATTCCATTCAAAGAGACTTAAATGGTCGTCAGCCACATCGAACATGTGCAGCTTTTCTTTTGTTCCCATGTTTGTCTGCATCTAAAGAGCAACTCAAAGGAACTGGAAGATGGGAAAAATACGATGCGATGCCCTTGAGCGGATATGAAGCAATGAATCAATGCTGATTCACCATAAGCACAAAACACAAATGAAAATCTTATTGCTTAGAGTTTGCCGTTGCATGATTTCACAGATTAAAATTATGTTATGCTATTTTATGTGATACTGGATTTTTGATTTCATTAGCTGCAAGCTCTAATAATCAAAATTAAAACAAAAGAACTTTTTCACAACATTAAATTTTTTGGAGATGCACCTATATATATATATATATATATACACACAAACAGAGACACACACTATATATATATATATATATATATGCCTTTTTTCTTATATCTTTGGACAGCAAAGCATTGATCATTTGGTTTGAAAGATTCTGGAAGAAGCAAGAGCAAAGAGCATGACTTATTTTTTTCCAGAACAAATAAAGATTAAATCATTAAGAATTTGAAAATCAGTGAAGACTGTGAGTGTCACGTTTTAAAAAGATATGAAAAAAAAAAACACTGCTAAATTTTCAATGAGGAAATTATCTAGGCTGAAAATAAAGTCATTTATTGAATGTTCTTTTTATTTAATGAAAAATAGCAGAGATATCTAAATGAAATGATTCAGGAATGAACTGTTGTTTTGACCCCATAATGAATCTCTTGATTCAGTCTGCCAAACCTGTTCAAATGATCTTAATGATCCAATTGGATTAATTCAACTGACTGTTCCATGATCCGATCACAGCAGTTAAAGTCAACAAGCTCTATTCTTATATCTCACTGAAATAACTTGAAAAAAAAATGCATGGCCAGACTAGAAATATTCATGAATTACTGTGATCTCATGTGTGTGGAATTATTGCCCAGTTCTTCTGTATATTACAACAAAAATACAAAAACCGCAACATTCCATAAAAATGAATAGCAAAAAATAATTGTCCATTTTAATTTGAACCTAACACAAAATTATAATTTTTGGTAAACTCTCTATTTAAAAATACTCCACCATCTTGAAAATTGTGCTACTGTTTGAGAAGGTCTACATCAGCACCAAAGCAAAGACTCTGAGAAGCCAGAAACGTTCTCTCCTCACTCTGGGCCCTTCCTGATACTGTGTCCCTAAATTCCCTCTTGAAGCCGTATTCCTCCCTACAGGACCACCTGAACAGATGATCTGGAATTACACACACACACACACACACACACAGTATAGGGAAAGACTTGCAGGTGTCTTGGTGAATGACAGCGTAGGCCATGTTGTCATAATGACTGGGACAGTGCAGGTGTCCCCCAGAGTCAAGTCTCTGCTTTGCAGGGTTAAGTCTTTGTGACATACAAACAGCACGCCGGTGAGCTCGCGTAATTGCCTTGTCCTTGCTGGGCTGGCAGAAGCAGTTTTTGCATTGCTGTCTAAAAAGAGAGCTCTTTTCATGCTCAATTAAACACTCAACGATGTATATCTCATTGTTGTTCTGATGACATGCTTTTCCAGGGATGTAATTAAGTTTTCAAATCAGGGCCTTTCTCTTTTTCTCTCTCTGTCACCCTCACTCATGAACTGCACACTGAAACTTCTCCGGGTGAGACGTCTCAAAGAGTGAGACAAGATTTTTAACACTACTTTGGGTTTTAGTTATAGTTAAACCTACACGAAACATCAGCAGACACACAATATCCCCACCGAAGTGCTCCAGAATTAGTTTTTTATCAGGTTTGATTTGGAAGCTACTGATTTGGTGTGGATCCAAGCACGTTCGCCATCTTCATATATGCCTTAATGCACTGAACGAATAAGAAAACTGCATTTGAAATGCTCTGAACGAGCCAGGAGTGAAAATGACCTTTCACACTGAGCAGGGTGAAAGGACTCTAGCTTGATGAACCAAACACCCAAACATACACACAAAGGGAGAGAAAGCATGGCGGTTAGGTAGGTGTATAAGTGTGCATACTAATCTGTAGGCAGTGACAGAGGGCAGTGTGTCAAACAAACAGGGCCTCATTATTGAAGTACTCTATGTGTGTTTGTAGACTGTGGGGGCTGTTCTGACCCAGCCAGAGCACGAAAGCACAGTGCATCCTAATTAATGATCTCGCATTGTGGCCCACTTTTAATCATAACATATTACACACACACACAATTTCACCCTGAAACTGTTCCTCAATCAATGTTTACTTAATTAAAACATATTTGATGCCATTGTTTTAATAAACTATTGTTGCTTTGTAACAACCTTTCATTGACAGCAAACCCGAAATGTGTTCATTTCATACTACTGTTCAACACATTATGTTTCCAAGATTCTCTGATTAATAAAAAAGTTCAATTTCCGTAGCATTTATTTAAAATGGTTTTTCTGCAGAAGTCTTTACTGCTAATACAATTACTGCATTCTTGTTGAACAGAAGTATAAATTAAAATATTATTGACCCCAAACCTTCGAATGGTTGTGCAAATTACACTATAACGGATCTAGCATTATTGATAATACAGTTAGAATTCAATTAAGGAAATATACTCATGTACTGTATGCATGTAATGTAGAGCACAGTAAATCACAAATTACTTTAGTTGGGTTTTTACAGCCAGGGTCAAACACATACACACATACGCACAGTATATAGGGTATATTGTATTTATTTTACTAATTAATAGCAATTATATATATATATATATAGCAATATTGCCACATGTCTTTCAAACATGTTTTGCAGAGAGAAATCCATTACAAAGCTAGTTTTAACATGCTGCTTCTCTCCTCCGCTCTCATTTAGACACAGTTATTGAAAAAGAAACATAATTCACACACACGCTTCCACGCATCATACACATTCACAAAGTTTCCTGCAGGTTAATTAAGCCCATTTTTCACCGCTGATGAGAACACGCAGAGAGAGAGATGAGGGGAGGAACTAAACACATATAATTATCCTTCCTCTGTTCTGTTGATTTCAAACCGACATCTGTGTGGGATGTTCTTACACACACACATGCACACACACACATAGACAAACACACACACACACACACACACTGTCCTTGTCTCTCACTGACAAATGCAACTGCTATATTCTCTTCTATGTTATATCAAAGCTTGGCCATGTTGTATATTTCATACTCTGTCATCTAAAATACAAGCAATACTGCACCAGGGGGAATAGGGAAAACAGACTTTCAAAAAAAGAGAGAGAGCAGCGGAGATGTTACACAGAGGAGAGAAACCACTCAGATAAATGCAACAACACAACTACGAGATAGATCCTCCATCTTAGTGATGTGTTTTCTCTCTCACTCCACCTTTTTTCCCCTTGCTGTTTATTTTCTTTTCATTTCAGCAGCTGAGATCTGACTGAAAGCCCTGAGGCTGTTTGTGGACACACGTCCGCACTCCACAGTGAAGTACAGCGGGAGACGGTGTGCAGGACAGCACTGCACTGACCTAAACCAGAAAAACACACATGTGTTCCAAACTGTTCCTCCTTTCTGTGGAAACTGGACTGACAGTAGGGTTGCAAAATTCCCGGAATTTTCAAAGATGGAAACTTTCCATGGGAATTAATGGGAATAAACCGGAATTGTCAGGAATTTATGGGAATAAACTGGGAATTTTCAAAATTGAAGGTTGGCTCTTCTTAGGGAACTTAAATATAGTTGAG
>JAUMHQ010000076.1:16738694-16750520 GCA_032361165.1 Enteromius paludinosus
CTTCGACGGATGTCGATGACGTAGCATCCTCGAAATTCTGGCTTCCGAGGATCCTTCCTTGACATTGAGAAACGCCTAGTGTCCACAATGGCGCATCATCGCTATAAATGTTATATTCCAGGCTGTGCAGGGATGTGAGCACTTTTCATTCCCTTCAGTGTTTCCCACACATAGGCGGTGCGCCACAGATTAAATTCCGACCGCCACAGATTCAACACCGACCAAAAAAAATAAATAAATAAATAAAAAATTTCCAAAATTCCCAAGCTTAACTTACCATGGAAATTTACCTGAAATTTTCCGCCCCTTTGCAACCCTAACTGACAGACTTCTGAATTTTCTCTGCATCAAGGTTCTTTGACTTGAATGGCTCATTGGAGATTAAACAAACTTGATTCTACAGATCAGCACATTGGTCTCTAGTACTAAAAAAAAGACTCTCATGAACACAGATACAGCTGTTGCCGGAAGTGATTGGAAAAACTAGCACATACTATTATTACATAGTCAGTTTGGGTTTTAAATTATGTTACCAAATTTGTTGGTGGTGTTATTAGACCAGTCTGGACCAGCTACAACACATCTGTACCACTGGATGCTGAATGACTTAGTTTTCCAACAGAGGGTCAAAGTAACGTAATCTTGTAAAAACGTCATAATCTTGTTCTGTAGATGATAGATTAGAGTGTGTCAGAAGTCAGCTGGGATGCTCGGATTAAGATGCTGTCTGACCACAGAGACCGAGAGAAATAGTAAAAGACTCAGAAACATGGAAGGCAAGCACCTCTCTCTGACCACTCGTGGGCGAATCAAAGCCCAGTCAGCACAACACAGAAACTCAATTAGAGGCTCTGCATGTGTGTGCAAGGGTTACGGCTGCTGGGTCCTAAGGTGAGATAATGACCGTGATCAGCACCAGCACACACCTCTCAAAGAAAGCCTGCCAGTGCGGCACACGCTCTCTCTCACTCTCTTGGATGGAGTGGAGCCGTTATATCAAAGGATGTCTCATTACCTCTGATCTGCTCCAACTCAGACCTGGAGTCATTAAAGGGTGAGAGAACTCCTCTGTATGTCCGCTCACACATGCTCCATGCCATATCTGGGCAGTGTGAAACCAAAAAGAGTAGAGGGCAAAGAGGCCCAAAGAGGAGGTGGAGAATTGTTTGGTGTGTTAACTGATCAACTCAGTCTAGTCTGCACTGTCCAACCTTGTCTGACATGTCTTTATGTGAAAACCACCATTTCATAAGGCTTTTTACTGTAGTTTAAAATAGTGCTTCTTAATTGTTTTTGGTAATCCCCAACCTTTAAATATGAACATTTACCCACCACAGCAAAAATGGTAAATAATAAAAAATAATTTTATATAAATAATTTTTATTTCACAAATATACAAAATATAACTGTAATATTGTGATTGTCTTTTTTTTTTACTATTTCAATTTTATAATTATTTATATAATGTGATGACAATGAATTTTCAGCAGCCATTAATACAGCCACATTTGATGCTCAAGAAACTTTTCTTATTATTATAAAAAACAGGTGTCAGTAGGCTTAAATTGTTTAGTTATTTTCTGTTGTTCAATTACTTTATGTTGATGAATTACAAAAAAATATTTAACTATTTTCCTGCTAGTGATTTTGAAAAAAAAAAAAAAAGCTGTCCAGAATACTCTGCATTTTTTAATGAATATCTGAACATGAAGCAAAAAAATAATGAAACTATATTTTGTTGATCCTGGAACAACTTAACTGGCCAAAAATATCAACTTATCCCAATCCTTACTCTTAAACCTACCCCTACCCAAAATTTTTGCCTAGAATCAGTGGGAAATGATCGCTGATTAACAAGGGTGTAGAAGCACCTAACCATGATTATAAGCCTAAAACAGATCTTTCCAGAAAAATGATTCCTCGATTCTGATTGGTTGATTGGAATGTTGTTCCAGGATAAACAAGGAAGTTGATCCAGGAACATCTTGTACTTGGTGAAATCACGCTCACCCACAGCTTAAGACCACATGGTATTTCAGTTTTTCTTTTTTAATAAATCTCCACAAATGTCAACAATTATGTGTTTTTCTGTCGATATGGGGTGCTGTGTGTACATTAACGAGGGGAAACAAAATTAATTTAAATAATTTTAGCAAATGGCTGCAATATAACAAAAACTGAAAAATGTAAGGGGTTCTGAATACTTTCCATACTCACTGTATTTATAACATACTAAAATAAATAAAAGGGCAGTGGCACTGCTTTAGGGTGTGCACCCCACACACTGAGCGATATAGCGATATAGCATCTGTTTTCCACAACACACCATCAATATGTGATCAAAGGCCAGTGCCCTTCGATGAGAGGCCCTTTTAATTTAAGGTTGCTCACATGCATCATCTCACACATCAAGGTATTTTTTCCCACATGACATAGAGGTGCTCTGCAGATCTCTGGATCTATGAGATACCTGATCCTGGATCCATCTTTTCACACTACCCCTTTACTACAAGGAATTAAATCGATCGCTTGGGCTGTAGACAAACCACAAGCAGCGCCTTTCCCTTTGATGCTACTGCTGAAACTTCAGTTTCATTTCGCCTCTGCAGAAACTCAATTACCTTGGTGGAGTCTGACAGGCTTTACTGGAGAGGAGACTATGGGAAACATTTTCAAATTGATGTTAGTAGACCTGCCGGCACCCTTCCACCGATGAGATCTGCTCTGTCTCCCTCTCGCAATGCATCTAGAGGTGACTTTACTAACTACGACCTGCAAGTCTCCTGCTCCATTTCCTGTTCCTGCTCCTTCATTAGAATGGACCAAACTGTGTTCACTGTTGACCGTGTGGGAAAAGTCCTATTAAATGAGTCAATCTGTACAAAGTACAAAGGCTGACTGCCCTGTCACTCGTGGTGTTTAGCAAGACGCATTACTTTCCATATGTTCTCAAAAGCAAAACAGATTCTCTCTATATGCTTCCTCTGAATAAATAAAATTCACCAATAAGATCATACAACAAAGAGACTCAAGCAATCTCACAGTTCTCATCAGGTTTTTGAGAATAAATCTATAATTTCTCATATTTGCTACAATTTGCCCAGACAACAAAGTCTGCAATCATAAGTCTCAGTTCTCAACAAGTACTCAAACATTTCTAATTAAATTCTTTCTGTATTAAATGATCTATATTAATCCATAAAATTGCTCTTAGTATTCTACTTTATGTCAATAATTGCCACATTTTTCCCAGATAAACAATAAAGGACAAGTTGAACTTGAATTGTACATGAACACACTTCTCATCCATTTCCCTTTTAATTTTGTAATTCATTCTCTACATTTAACTTTATTTGCGTGCATGCACTAGGGAAATAACATGTTATATATCAAATCTCACCTTGTATATTATTGCCCAGCTCTCTATTTAAAGTTGGATATTTAAGTACCAGTGTAAAGTACACTATGTATGGTGATAATTAATATAGCATATCTAAACTGTTCGATTGCTTGTGTCGTTGCAAACAATTTAAACTACATTATCGCCCAACTCTAATCTGCTAAATACACTATAGGATATTAAGACATTAAGTAATTATAAACACTAACATCAAAAATATCCTTAAAGCAGCTCTGGATCTACTTTATGTATAAATATATAGATACATTTGCCTTCATTTGATGATAAATTTGATGAAACATAGTTTTAAAAGAAACAGAACAAAACCGAACTAAACAGATCCCTCGAGCTCTGAAAGAGCAACATCTGAGCAATAAACAGTTCCTCTGGGATACATATTTACAGTGTATATCATCAAAAAGCTCCACGCTAACAATCAGAATTGTAATGCAGTAAGCTCCATGTGCTTGCGAAATAGTCTCATCGGATGCACTTAAATACTCCTGTGGGTACGACAGTCAGTACCTGCAGCTTATTCAGACAAATAAATCAATCTTTTCTTCAGGGAGCTTCATTTCTTTTGTAAAGTAAGACAGGTGTGATGGAAGAGAAGACTCAGTCCGTGTGGAGCACTTAAACAACGAACGGCAAAGATAAAGCGAGCTGAGAAACGATTAAAGGAAAAAAAACAGATACATTCTTGTTGAGCTTAATATTCCAAACCACATGTAATAATACAGCTGTTTTTGAGCCCTATAAACCACCTCAAAGAAAGACATATGAGAAATGGAGACAGAGAGACTCAAGAAGTTAGTGTATAGTACTTCCTATTTTTCACATTGCACCCTCAGGACACACTCTCAATAATTCACCAGTCCTCACATTTACAATAACGGGTCCCTGAATAAAGACTATTTTCAATGTGGTTTCCATCATCAAGCAAACGTCTCGGATCCACATTTCATAAGCTCTGTGGAAAAAGACCAATCTAAAACATGGAAACTGTCACTTAAATTATGAATATCTGAAAACTTTTGTTCAGCATTAAAAAATAAAGCCCTGAAAAATTGATGCGAGGGCTCATATCATATTTATGATTTTTGCCAAGAAATTTCTTTTAAAAAGCTACAATTAGAGATTCTGTGCACTGTGTGTGTGGTTTCATTACGGTGACATCATGAAACCTAGAGAAAAAAGGGGAGATCTTCCACAGGATGGGTTCTGGAACTACTCAGGTTTGGAGTAAATGGACAATGAGGAACTCCTTGAACATCCCATGGATTATACAAGACATTATCACTCAGCTACATGTTTATAAATGAGGACAACACCAGTATTACAATTCTAGACAATACCAAAAAAACAAAACAACAATTAATTTCATTTGAATAGCTGATAATTGGTGAACACTAAAATTATAGAATTTTAAAAACATTGATTTACATGATAAAAGAAATTTAATATAGGACTGTATAAAAATGGATATTCATACTGAAATTTGCTGGAGGCTACAATTTTATAGTATTATTTTTTAAAAAGATGAAATTTCTATGATTGTTAAATGACAACAGATGTATAATCTAAATGTACAATTATAGGAAACATTTATTAATTTGTTGAATATCAAACGATTTCATCAACTGATACGGAAAAAGAAAAAAAAATTGTTATAAGCATATAGTACCGATATTAGGCAGCTGAAACTGTTGCATTCACATTAGTTGTGTAGGTTGTGTATGTAGGTCTTCAAGCTAATGTCTGTCACTCCATCTGTCCATCCACCTCTCACTACATTTGTAAGCAAAGATTCATTAAACTTCCAGCAGGGCTGTCGTCCATTAGGCTCGGTCTCTGGATAAAGCTTGTTAACGGCTCCACGTTCTGCCGTGTTAAACACAGGCCGTACACAAAGCGTTCTGCACAAGCACATGCAAATGCATGTTAAGTCATGCAAATGAGGAGCATAATTGCTGTTCTTTGTTAAAATGTGCATTTCAGGCCTCAGCGTCTCCATAGACAACAACAGAAGAGAGAGAGAGAGACTAAAAAAGAGAGCGAGAGAGAGATTTGCTCTTCATTATTCATTAGCGTATCATGTGTCTGGCTTGATTTATGATGCTCCAACGGGATGAGAACAAACAAGTGTATCCTTCCGTCACTCATGCATAGCGCCCTACAAGAATAAAAATGATGGAAAACATGTAAAGTGCAGGATTTGTGCCAATACATCATTGCATTTTAACGAAGGCAATTATAGACACAGATAATGACCTAAAGCCCTCAGAAGCCAAAGGAGGGCTTGTGTGCTTTCAAGAAAGCTCATTTCCTCAAGGCTGAATGTGCTTGTATTTGTCGTTAACCCCTGTTGAGGCTACCCTCTTTGCTTTGAATGGAGAAGTGCCGCTCTGGAACGAGTCAGCATATGCTGGTCTGGTCGAGCTTAGATGCAAAACCTAAAAAACTTCCAGCCATTCATCCGGCCCCCGGAATCCCTGCAGGGAAATCACGGAGCTCCACGGCCAACATTCCCATGTCCCATTCAGGTGAAATGCCCCTCCACGTCTAGATTTTCCACTCAAGTGACTCTGTGAAGAAGTGGCACACAGAGCTGGATGGGACCCTGGCAGACCCGCTGGGCTAGTCTACAAAAAGCAAACGCACACATGGGCACATGAATGCCAATGTTTTCAAACACTAAAAGATGAAGTGAAAACAGAACCATTCGCGTCTGGGAGATGAAAGGTACCTACAGCTGCGCCGCAAATTAGGTTCGAGATTGACCCGTCTGACCGTCTGATGGGGGGGTTTGCCCATGTACAAACACATGTACCCAACCATTGTTGTTGTTGTTAACCTATAAAAAGTACATTTCAATCATTTAAATAAGGCTGAAATAACACAAATTAAAGCTAAATAAATATATTAGATTAAAAACTAGAAATGTTGCCTTAACAGTTAATTACTAAACTTAAAATTGAACTAAATATTTAAGTAAACCTGAAATAAATCTAAAATGAACAAAAATAAAACGTAAATAAAAACCTTAATTTAAATTAAATAGGTTGAACTACTAAAATTACTAAACCTAAATCTATAACAAAATATTTTTTTTAAGTAATAAATCAATAAAATGTAATATATTTAATGAAAAACGTAAATTTAAAAAACAAGACATGTAATTAAATACTCAATTAAAGCTGTACAGATTTATTATAAAGTAACTAAAAATATGACAAAATCAGTTTAAAATAAAATTAAAGATATATTTTAAAAAATCTAATTCAAAATATGAATGAATACTATAATAGAATATAACTAAGACTGTACCCAGCCCCCCTCACACAACGTGGCTCAATCTGCATCCCTGCAGAGCAAAGACATGGCTCAGCGATCAAAGCGGAAGATTTGTCTTTTTGTTTGCATAAATGGCTACCAAAATGGGGTAAATAAAGAACGCTAAGCCGCCTGTGTGCTTGGGGAGGGATGGTGATTTCAAAAAGCGGACAACTTGCAAAGAGATGGTGAACAATGACTGTGAGAATGTGGCGTAATCTCACTGAGCAACCACAATGGCTTCCTTTCCTACAGGAGAACAGAATCATGGGAAACAAGCAGTCGTCAATGTCTACCTCAGATTTCACTCTCTCTTCCTTGTTTCATTCTCTTATAAGTGCATGAAGTGTGACTTCAAGAATTCTGGGCCTGTGGAGACAGAGGATTAGATGCTGGTGTAGAGTTCTCACTCTTGGATCTGAAGGATGATTAAGGAAGCCTCCATCTCTGCCTCAGTCACTTCTTCTCCGCTCCCTATGCATCCGTTTCTTCTCTCTCCCCCCTGTTCTTTAACCACTCACTACTTCTTTACATTCCTCTCACTTTGGCTCCGAGATATCTGACAAAAACTGCAGAGCTTTATGAAATTCAAGTCCTGGTGAGGCTCTAATCGAAAGCCGGAGTCCCCCTTCGCTTGTTTAAAGGATCTCACTGCTGGGAGGCAGCTAGATAAGAAGCAACCACTCACACCAGCTCTCCAATCGGATTTCCAGTGATAAAGTTGTTTACCTCACTCCTCTGCTCTTTTCTCCTCTTACGCTCTGACTGAAGCTGTCTAACCTCTGAGATGCTACAGGGAAACAGCAACACACAGAGTTTCTCTAAAAACAAAGACTTCAAAAAGTTGTCCACAGGCTACACGTTTTCATGAAATGATAGATGGTGTGGAAAAATGTCTCTGGAGAAAGCGGATGGGTAATGGCGGTCTTGGAGTAGGGGAGGAAAAGGAAGATGCAGCAGAGATGGTCTTCACTTGTTGCTTTGCCTTTTTGTGAGCTCTCTCTCAGTTTCAAACCTGTCCATTTTTACATCCATGGAAAAGATTCTTAGATTACTGAAATGTTCTTCAAACTAAGAAAACAAATACATATTTTGGGAACTGTTCCCTGAAAGGTTCTTTGAGGAACCCAAATTATCCCCCTCCCCCTAATTTTAACTTTGTAAGAGTATAATAATAGAGATTATAATACGCTTTCAATAGCAATTATGAAAGTTTGAAATGATTTAGGAAATGATTTTTCGCACTTGTCTGTTTATTTTAAGCAACCAACTACATAAAATGTGGCAATATACAGTCTAACTGTAATTAATCCTTTGTGTTCCATGCAATGTTCCAACAACTAGAGTCATTTGCTGTGTGCCGGTTACATAAACGTGGGTGATGAGCCAATTATAGTGTGTAATCTAACTAGAACCTGCTGCCGTGTCGTGAGGTCTATCTCATCCAGCTCATACGCTCATGACTGCGACTCAGAGTGCACACACACACACACATACACACAGATAAACACACACACAAAATAGCTAGGAATACAGTACAATGCAGCATGTTAAATGTATGTATGTATATATATATATATACACACACATATATACATAAATCTAAACATACAGTGGATCTAAAAGTAGATAGTATGGTAAAAACTTTCCACACAGTTGCAATGTGACCTTCATATAAATAAGAATGAGAAAAGCAGTATATTGCGTTAAATAAAAGTCAACTCCTGGGACATAAAAGTTGAAGAAACACCCATTTAAAAAATATTTATGAATCCTTCCAGGAGCAAGGTTAGAACATTTAGCTATGCAGTATTTGAGCAGGACATCAATTGGAGGAAGTGGATGAAAAAGAAGAAGAAGAGACAGAGGAAGTGTGTGTTTATGTCAATAATGAGAAGCAAAGAGACAGCAATTATGCTAATTAAGCTTCTTTAAGCTTAAGAACTGGCCTCTTGCCACATTAACGACAAACTTACTAATTAATAAGACGCTATCCTACTGGCTATCCAGGGTACATATCTCAATTTCTGTGTGATTGGATATTAGAGTCAATGAAGTCACACATTTGTGAATCATGTGGAGGTGCTATCACACCACAGCATCTTTATTTTGAAACACCCGTATGCTTGAGGGCAAGTCGCCTTGAATAATGTTTCAACCTCATACCTTTTTGTCAATATCTGAATCTCATTCTCTTTTCTCCTTTCTCTGAGGGACTGGTGAACAGTCCATTTAACGCACAAAATTAAAACATACCAACCTCATATTGTCCACAATGCATTGTCTTGATTTGTAAAAAGACATCATTTTAATCATTCACTAACCTAATGATCTTCACTCATGTAAACTACATTACCGAATACTGAGTGTACAGGAATGTCTCAGTGTTTTGTCTTTATTTACGTCAAATCAAATATGCCGTCTACTTTGACAAAGGGCTATTATGTGTCTATTATCTGAAATATTCATGTCTAAATGTACTTGATTAAACTTGATGTCTTGTATTATTTCCAACGTGAGCCAAGCTAATGCATTCCACAGAAGCTGACTGCTTCAGAAACATAAAAATAAAATAAGCAAAGGATGGAGTAGAAAGGTGGAGACGGTAACAAGAGTAATGCTGTAGAAAAGGTCTCCAGGTCCCCGCAATGAGACCATTAAAAGCTCTCCTAAGTTTTATAATGTGTCCTATTAATATTGAACACCTCTATCAAGGATGCTAGAGTTCTAATAAAAAGCAACGTGATGATTAAATGAACCTCCACTCGTTTACGTCCTCGAAATTATCGCTGCAAAACCTCGCCAGAGAAAATCCATTAAATATTAGGGCTGCCAATCGATTACATGATGAGTTACATGACGTATCTAATTAAAATTAATCACAATTAATTTCCAAAGCTAGATCATAAATCATTTAAAATAATATAAGGGGAAACAAATTATTAAATGTTTTTAAAAAATAAAAAGTTACATATATTTAAATGAATGAATATAATCTCTTAAATAAATAAATAATCCTGCAAATTCGCCAATAATAGGAGGATTTAGAAAATGCCTGGTTCTCCTTCACGGCTAAATTGTTTGTTCACAAAAAAAAAAACTTCCAATGCTAATAGCAAATTGAACTTTACAGTATTGCTTACCTTCTCTACATATTCTTCCAGCAAGGGGAATGTATTTGCCTATCGTTTTAAGAATAAATGTATAAGGCCTTTAACTTTTGCCAGAAAAAAAACTTGCAGACGGCACACTTCATTTAACATGTATTAAAGGGGGGAGAGAGAGCAGCGTGTTATTTATCTTCATTCTACAGAGAGCGGGATTAGTCAGGATTGATGTGCGTTTGCCTTCGGGAGCACTGGCAGCACAACAAGCTTTGAATAATAGCAAAAACCAGCAGGAAGAGCAAGTGATTCACCAGCGAGAGGAGACCATGTGCTGGGGAGGGAGGTGGGGAGGGAGGGATTTTTCTATATGGAGCGGGATGCATCAAACTAAGGGGGAAGCTTTCACTTCAGCCCAGGGTCTGGGTCTGGGCCTGAGGAGGATTTCAGAAGGAGCCAGTGGGCTTGCATCAGCCACTTCGCCCCACGGAACAACTCTGAAGAGCTAATTCTCCTCAACTCTGTCTATTCCTTTCTCTGCTTATTCATCACACAGTATGGTGATTGGCAAGTGTGCTCTGCACCCGTCTGCCTTTGTTTCCTTTCATTAAACACACTCATCCTGCTTTTGCAGAGGCTGGTGGATTCAATAATGAATACGCCAAGTGTTTCTCTAGCATGATTGCAGGGGAGATCAATAGCGCTTTAGACATAAAGTGGAGAGAGATTACCACCATCCTACCAGTGGCAGGTAACATCACCAATCAGGCTCCACGACACTCAGCATTTGCATCAAGGACATTTACTTGATTATGCCATGCTGGCACTCATCATCATACTAGTGTCAGTCAAACTAATGCTAACTTCCAAAGTTTCCTCAAAACTTTCTAAATACTTTCTTATATATATACACACACATACATACACACACATACCCTTCCACAACATTATTCATATAAGTGACACAAAAGGCAGGTTTACCACACTTTTTCATTTGGCTGGCTCACCACAATCGTGCTAGGCCTCTCTGATGACTACAATTGCTTTTGTTTCCTCTAATGCAGCTATCTGTCTCATTCTCTGTTCTACCAATTAAGGCGGAGGCCCTTTGATCCGGCCATTACCGCGTGAAACAATTAGTCAGCACCCAGAAACAATTCAGGTGAGAATTGATCTGCCAGACACAGCTACAAAGTAGAAACAAGGTCTTTAATTCTTTTAATTAAACCGAGGGCAAAACCTTTTTTGTGTTCTCATTATCGATACCGGGGAGCGTGGCGGTACTGGAGCAAGGCTAAATGGGGTTGACTCTAAACACCATCAGCATATTCCCTCACTGACACTGAGGTTACAAACAGGTAAGGACCCAGGAGGCAGAAATTTACCAAGGAGGGAGGGAGGAGGGAGATGATAGAGCTGGAGATAGGGTACGGCTTACTACTCAATGATGGCAGATTGCTCCACTACCCTGCATTAATGCCTCCTGAAAAAACCCCAAGCTTCGATGGTTTAGCTATTGCATTTTTAACCATCTTAAAACCAGTACAATTTGAAAGCTTCATGCTACTTTTAGCTGATCAACTCACAGCTCATCTACCTACAACAAAAACCAGCAAGAACAGTTAAGAGTTTAAGCTGGTCCAAGCTGATCTAAGCATTATTTCTTAGCATGTATATATACTTAAAAATGAACAAAGTTTAATTTATACTCAAGAGGAATTTACAATAAGCAGTTTGTAGCACCTGAAAGATTATCCATGTTTAACGAGTTGGAATTTGAGTTGAATTTGGTATTTAAACAGTAAACAGGATATTAAACTGCTATTCAAATGTGAATAGGAATAGCAGATAATGACGGATGGATGGATGAGACAGACAGATGGAAGAACAAATAAACAGATGTACAGAGGAGTAGACAGATAGATAGATAGATAGATAGATAGATAGATAGATAGATAGATAGATAGATAGATAGATAGATAGATAGAT
>JAUMHQ010000076.1:16761864-16798773 GCA_032361165.1 Enteromius paludinosus
TCGGACATACTACTCGCCTCACATACTGTTTTTCACGTACTATATAGTAGGGAAGTAAGCGATTTCGGACGCAGCGTCTGTGTCTATGTTCTCCAGTGTTTGTGCTCTGTTACTCACTTGTTGGTTCCCAGGACAACTCATTAGCTCCTCCCCCTAGTTAAATCATTATGTCATTATCTTGTGTAGTTAAGGTCCCATTTATGTTCTAGTCCCCACCACGTATTGTGTTTTCAGTGTATTTCTCCTGTGCAACGATCTCTGCCTGGTTCTGGATATCTCTCTTTGCCGTTGCCCTTTGGATTTAGTTGGATTGGATTGCCGTTTCCTGACCCTGCCTGTTGTACCACGTTCTTTAATAAAAGCTTGCATATGGATCAGCACGTCCCCAAGCTAAAGTGTGTAATCTTTTCTCCTATTTTAGCTTAAAATGCAAATATACATTTAAGTCTTCTGTAGGCTTACACTGTGGTTCTGTACAAAAAACCTAGTCTATCACAGCAAAACTGGCATGAGGCTGTTTGTCTGGTCAATGGCAGGTCAGCAAATGTAAACTACTTATTAAAACCAATTTGTTTATGTAGAATAAATCAAAAGAGACAAAAATAAGACATAACACATTTTTCAATACATAAACAAAAAATGTTCCTGGAAGGTTCTCTCCATCATAAAAAAAGAAAGATGTGTGGACCTGCATGTGTGGATGTGTATAGTGCTTGTGGTAATGCTCTCGTGTTTGCATTGTCACAACAGCAAAAAATTTCGATTCTGGGAATCTGATTGGGTGAGACAGGAGCCACATCATAGCTGGAGGGCATTTGACCTCTAACTCTCTGTCTCTTTCTTTCTTTTTCTCTCCATGCACCAGTGTGTGTCCAGGCCATGCAGTGCATCATGGGAGGTGGCAGAAACAGCACACAATCTAAAAGAGCCTGTTAGGCTGTGTGTGTGTGCCTGTGTGAAAAAGAGAGCAGAAAGTGTGTTTCTTCAAGGTCTCCATCAGTGTGTGCAAGTCTCTCTGGGCGGCACACGGCCATGCCAGCTGGCCTCAAGTTCAGAGCGTATGGAACGCTCCAGACGCCTCTACACTGAGATAAGCCACAGCTCCAGGGAAGGAGAGAATGGGACCTCCATCATCCCCTAAAACCACACACACACCAAAACACATACTTCAGACATGCGTTGTGTTTTCCTGCCTTCAGACATCAACCTAACACACACGTCACACACACACACACACACACCAAAATACTCAGCTGGGAAGGACAGCTATGTGAGGGATGATTGAGATCGAATTTGATCTACATTCAAATCTATATTATCAAAGGCTGTTTCTGTGTCCACTGACACAGCCTTCATTTACCCTCACAGAGACTTTGGATGTCTGCCATACACTTTCAACACTGAGTATTTATGTCATGCATGTTTTCTTTAGTCAAGCCAAGCCAGAAGTGTCTACAGTGCAAAACAAACTTCAGTTAAAAGCGTTCGTACCACTGTGAATTGAGGTTTAACGTCACATGCTCAGAACATGATGGCGACTTTGATGTTTCAGCATCCTGTCATGTGTCTCACTTCACACACATTGCGACACCAACAAACACAATTGGAGCAAAACCACCTCACCCGGATGATGAAAGATTGAAAGTAGCCATTTACACCTGTGAAACACATCTGTCGATAATATTCAAAAGAATCTGGACTGTTGAGTCATGGACTGACCTTCACTGATCCATTAAAGCCTGCCTTTAAACAAAACAGAACTTAGGATTTTAGATTTTCTGAAGAAAAGTAACAGTATTTCCCCGCGCGATTTAAGGTTGGCTGAATTTTATAGGTAGAGTTGGCTGAGGAATTATTCACATATACTTCATATTAAAATCTAGTCCCATTCATACACAAAAGATGAACAGGATTTGGATCTCTATTCACAAACTGAACCACATTTTAACTCCCTGCTGGTTTCAGACCAGAGATGAGACGCATCATGGTTTTATTTCTCTGAAAAAGGCAGCTTTGATTTTTCCACACTGTTCTGATGACAGCTCCAATCTCTGTTTAGCTCTTTGAACAAAGCCTGAGTGTCCTTCATCCTGGCTGCCAGCACCTGCAGTTTCTATGCCGCCTCTGTTTACTTAGCCCAGGAACTGAACTTTTCTGAATACCGCACACACAAATTCCTATGATGCATGTTCCTGATGACTGGCTTTTCGTAAAACATGTTGCCAAGGCTGGTTGAGTTGGTGCAGTTTTTAGTTGAGAAGTTTCAGGTGAAGAGAAATGAAGCTATGATTTATAATAGAAACCAATATTTTTGTTTCAAACCTTTTTAAAATCATATATTTAAATCGAATGGTAGAAATATTGTGTTCGATCAAAACAAGTCTTGATTTCTTATTAAAAATAGTGAAATAAACAATTTGGTCGCACTTTAAATTAGGTGGCCTTAACTACTATGTACTTGCATAAAAAAGTACAATGTTTTTATTGTGATCATACTGTATTGCAATTTACTTTTGCTGCTAATGAGATGGGTTACCTTTAAGGTTAGGGACAGGTTTGATCATATGGGTAGGTTTAAAGGTTGGTTAAGATGTAAGGAATGTGTCAACAGTTGAACTATCAATGTAATTACAGAAATTAATAACAGATGTAATTACATATTGGTATTTTTTTTAAATATAAGTACAATGTAAAAACAATTAATTACATAATAAGGGCAATGTACTTAAACGATTAATTCAAATGTAAGTACGTAGTAGTTAAGGCCACCTAATATAAAGTGGGACAAAGAAGTTATATTTATAATTTTAAAAATCAATAGATAGATCGATGACTTACAATAAGAGACAGAATAAATCAAGAGACTTATGCTCATAAGATTCATGTCTGAATTTGAAGAGCTGTGCAAATGTAGACTGAGAAAGAGCGATTACTATCAACCATTGGCAAGGACAGAACAGGCTGTCTTTTGTCCTTTGTTCACCCTCTTTGTTCTCCGCGTTTTAATAATGCATCCATATTTTAAGAGACAAGGTATGCAATGACATTAATAAATAAGTAGCTTGCCACTTTTGATGCCTGTTCACAGCCAGCGTTTCTGTGTCCTTGCACCCTTGGAACAAATACCCACTTGTTCCTATCTTCTTTCCATCTATGATTCGATCTTGTCCCTGCTTCTCTTTCCATTTTTTTTTAAGCCGACATGCTCAGTTGTTACATCCAGGCCGGTGCAGCTGTCGCACTGCCTCAGTGCAAACCAGGTTATAATGGTACCGCCACTGGAGTCGGTAAGGCTAAAACGCATTAGTGCCAACGATAGGTCACTGCCGTGAAGGGATGCCCCCCTGTGGGGTGGCAGGTCAGGTGGAAGGAGGGCGACGCTGGTTACCGATCACCTGACAGTGGGAGCACAACGCACCTTGCCCTGTCTCACCCCTCGGGGGTTTCTTGTCTACCTGTCAGCGAAGATTTGGGCTTGTCGGCCGCCATCTCACACCCACTTTCCTACTCGACCACTGTTGCCCCCCCAGGGGGACATCAGCACTTGTCAGTGCACTGCGGAGTACCAGATAAAGTCCAAAACTTAATCAAAACAGGCAGTGGCTTTCAGACGTTAACGGGGAAGCCTCCAAAATTGCCTAGATCTACATTATGAGAGGGAAAAAACAGGAGGTGAATTTGCTTGTAAAGCACAGACCTGCAGGAAATAGCTGACAGAGGGGAAAATACACAATTTAAATCTTTGAAAGAAAAGGAACGGATAGGACGAAAGGATGCAACCGAATGTCAGAGTGAAATATGACATCAATTAGCACAGCGTGGAGCGTAATAGGAGTCGAAATGGCGAACGCGGAGAACAAGAGCGGCTTCGAAGAAGGACGATTATGATAAATGCTGTGGTCTTTAAAGTGCTGACAACATCAACGGTCAAGACGAGAGGCTTGGGGAAGCGTGGCCCAAAAACCAGAACTGTGTCCGAAATCACATGCTCTGTGAATAGGTACTCTATTTGACTAAGTATTTACCTTGCAACCATCAAAAAAGTGTGTATTATGTAGTCTGAATGAGTGTATTATGAATGCAATTTGAACATACTACATTAGTCATATTGTCATTGTCATGTGACCTACTAGTGTCAGTAGCTTCACTTCACTGCTATCTAAAACTCAAAAAGGAGAATGCTGGACTCTGAGTGCAGACTTGAGTTCAGTTATCGATTAATTTTGACCTGTTACTCGCTTGGGGAAATTTGGAAAAAATTGTATAGTACAGTCAAGTCCATGTAATGTGATAAGAAAAAGAATAAAAATCGAAATTAAGATGAGAAGATATTGATAAATATCTCCTGCTCATGCTTGATTGCTTAATGAATTAAACCCAACTAGGACTCAACAAAGTGCATCTGGAAGTATTTGAATTTGGAAGCAACCTAGGCGTCTAAAACTACTCGTTTGGGATGAGATGTGCTGAAAGCGGATTCGTATCACTCAGCGCCACAGAGAATAGAGCTCATTCACACATACTCAGTCTGCCTCTAAAGTGCTGTGCTTTACAAGCAGATGGGTGACCCTGTTGACCCCTGGCTCGGGTGCTGATATGGGGCCCTCTTTGAAGAACAAGCGCACATCCCATGCCTCCTTTTTTCATTATCCTCCCGGTTTCAGCTCAGTCAAGTGCGGTACAGCTTGTAAAAAAAAAAAAAAAAAAAACTAGAGCAGGATGGAATGAGAGCGGCTGGCAACTCTGTGTAATTTAATGAAGCCGAGAGAGAATGTTTACTCCGCTCACTCGGAATGTCCTTTCACTGCTCTTTATAATTACAGATGAAATAAGCTGCCTCAAATAAGGAATTTCTTTTACTTCAGGGTTATTTTGCTATGCATTAAAAAAGGCGTTCCGCTGTATTATCTTCTGGAACGAAGAATGCAGAGCGAAAGATAATTGAGGGGATAGAGGTTAGAGTGGCAAGAGGCGAAAGCAAATGAAAAATAGTGACTGAATGAGAAAGTAAATGAATGAGATGCTACTTTATGCCAATACATGGAAGTGCTTTTGTTTGCATGAAGAGTGTGTTCACATTAGTGTGTATTTGTGACATTGTGGGCACATGAAGTCGCTGTAATGCGATCAGTGTATCCAGCAGTGAGAAAGGCTCTGTATTTGGTCAGAGCATATCTCTATATCATCAAGGGAGTGCAACCACCCAACACACATAATTAGAGAAGCTTCCTTGCTTTTTTTGGGACAGGGCTATACCTTACACTAATGCAACCCTACTAAAATTGCCAATCTTTTAGACAAAATAGGATGGAATTTTAAAAACTGTCATCAGTTATTGGTTATAATATTGAAATATTATTGATTTACTGGTATGAGCTATAACATTGGTACAGTATATCCTGATCAATGGGAAGCAATGCATCCAAACCCCAACTCTTTTTCAGCAAGGCTGCTTATTTATTCTCAAGTAAAACTTCAGAATGTAACTCTCCATTTAAGTGGAGCTGCATGGTTCAATGTTCAACACAAAACCCAAAGGAAAGGAGACAGGAAGCAGTCATGAAGTTTTCTGTGAGGCCTGACGCTACACTGAATGGAAGCATTAGGAGACACTGTGAGATGACGGAGCCTTCCAGGCCTGAACCTGTCTGAGTCGACTCGCTCACTGAAGAACCGATGAGAGATGGGAGCTGTCACAGGCTGACGCGGGCAGCGTGTTGTTCGGCAGGTTTCGGGGAGGGGGGCGCTCCAGGGCCTTCACTCTCTGCTGTGATGGGAATTTTGGAGTGCTTTTTAAAAGTATGGAGAAGGGTTTTGATCTGCCAGCTCTTTGGACACTACACAAGTATCGACTGACGAGCCGTCCTGTGAAACGGAGATGAGCGAGTGAGTGCCCCTCGCTCTGTTGTTGCTGGGGTTTGAAAGTGTGCTCTGTCAGAACAAGAGACAAGTATACATAGAGACAAGTCTCTATAGCAGTTGTTCCCAACCAAGTTCCTGGAGCCCTCTTAACAAAGAAAATTTTGCATGTCTGACACATTCATTTCAGGTCTTGGAGTCTCTACTAATGAGTTGATGGTCTGAATCAGGTATGGGTAATTGATGAGACACGCAAAATGGGCAGTGTTGAGGGGGCTTCAGATAGTTGGCAACCACTATTCTATAGCCTAGGATAGTGTAAGAATGAATGAGAAAAGCACAATACATGTTGCATGCTCCATCAACCCCAAACCTGAAAACCATTTCTCATACGTAAGCACATTACAAATCAATCTTATTCCATGTTCACTGAAATTAATGAGTCGTTAAGTGCTCTGACCAATTCATTAACTGACACGTTCATTAGATTGATTCAAACCAACTTCTGAATTTGTTAATCATTTTGATTCATTAAAAGAACCTGCTCATGCGATCAGTAACGTCTCTGAATGTTTTACTTTGTGAAGGATTTGCAATACTTATTTAATGCGACTCTTCAGTTCATGAATCTATTGAATGATTCTCTAAAAGAGTAATTTGATAAATGCTGAACGGATTGGTCAGAGCAGTTACTGAGCATATGACTCCTATGAGCTGGTCCATTGAAATCAACACTCAAGAGTCATTATTTCATAAAGGCTCACAAATTCAGGAGATGACAGTCAAACAAATCACTGAAGAATCAGTCAAAGTAAATACTGAACCGACTTCTCAATTTGAAATATTAGATTTTTTGTGAACATTTTCAAACATTTCAGTCCTGCGTGACGGGGACAATGAAATTGAGTATCTACTCAGTGAAAAACTATCAAGTGCAAAAGTGAAAACTATGGTCATGGTTGAGTTGAAAGACAGCAGTCTGATGGGTTTAGAAGGTGAGCACAGTGGGAATACTGGACTCCCTGGCCTGGCAGACTCTGGACGAACTCCATGCAGCCCAGATGAAGGCAGCTGGATGCCTGGGCTGAGGACAAGGGAGAGCTCACTCCAGCCTCATCCTCTACCCATCACAGAGCTAGAGAGTCCAGATGGACTCCAGCGAGGGAAATCAGTGCTTCATCTGCTTTGGACGCAACTAGAAAAACCTCTGTCGTAAACAGCGCCCCACGGGAAGGCCGCCCAGTGTAGAATCCAAAAGCCAGTCCAAACTCCAGTTACATTTGACTAGGACATTGAGGACATGCATTCACTATAAAGTTTCACATAAAATGCTCTAGATTGATGGAAAAATCAAGGACATGTTCCTTGACATATTTACCAGATTTTATGAGCCAGACAAAGTAATGAGATTGATAACTTGAGTTGCAGTCATTCTGGAAACAGTACTGAAAAGCTGTAAGGAATAGACAGACAGCTAAAGACAAAGTGACTCAGAACATGTAAGTGATTGCACAATCCAGAAGATACGCTTTAAAAACAAACTTGAAGCAGCATTTCAGACGTTCCTTTATGCAGGTGGAGCATCAGTAAGGAGACAAACTGCATTATGTGGTGAGGCATCCAAGGACTAGGAGTCTTTGGGAAATAAACAAACCAAGATATAACCAAAAATAATTAAATTAAATAACCATTATCAGAAAATGCACACTTAGCACTGGCTGATACAGTGTATGGTTTAGATTTTAACCATAGGTTCCCTATGTGGCCAGTATTTGTCAAAACTAATTACTCACATTTCATGCATGCTGAGTGTTCATTTACTGTAAGATCCTGTGTATAATGCTTTCAAGTTGCTTATTCAAACATAATGGCTGAACAATTCTATTGCTAACCGTGATACATTCGCACCTTAGCACCTCTCTCCCCAAAGGAGGTTGAGTTATTATCAAAGGAGTCTGTGAAAAGAAATCAGGAAGCATCTGAGAAGGGAATAAACAATATGATGAGTTGTGGGGTGATCTTTAGAGCTTCCTCGCCCATCAAAGCAAAAAGCTGGACACGGTGGGCGTAGCATTCCCCGGTTCAAGAGTTCAACTGTGTATAATTCAGTCCTGGGAACCTCCATCTCATGCTACAGTGGGCACAGTCGCAAAGTTCCCTGGCAATTTAATCCTGTCTTGCTGAACAGGAGTGTTTCGGAGATCAGCCAAGGTCGGGGAGACATGTCACACGTCATTCAACCTAAATTTATGAGTGACAAACCGTGACATAATCACTTGAAGTCATGGGAAAACAGAGAACGAAAAATGGTCTTTTGGCTGTTTCTCTCTCTCTCTCACTGTCTTTTTGCCACCCTGCTTGCTTCACCCTGCCACCAATTTCTATAGTCCTTAACTAAGTGAGGCATTTGCTAACTGCGTAAGATGACACAGTCTTTTATGTGAGTCCTTAGAGGCCAGGTAGTATCTGTGGATTCTCTGTCTCTCTCTCTTTCTGTCTCTGTCAGGACTCTCCCAGCAAAAACACACCATGCAGAAAACATCAAAGGAGTCCCTCACACTTGCTAGGAGCACAACTTCAAAGCCTGGACTTGTTACTCACAGCAAATATGTGTGTTCAGCTAAAGCTCGCCCAAGATAACAACCCCAAATACGCTGTGGCAATTTCATACTGGATTCAGGCACCACTGCAAACTGAGAATTGACTTCTGTGGCGTAATTAAAAGTGAGCGTTTGGGACGGGGGAGGAAATTGTTTCACATATACAGTCTCCTTTGAGTTGCATCCTCATTGAAATGCACCTGGAGAAATTTACTGAATGCTTCTGGAGAACTTTTGATTCATGCAAGTTTAGCAAAAAACACCCAATATTAACATTCACAGTGAACTAAATTGGGACCGGTCCCAGTTTACACCTGTGTACAGTGAGAAACCGAGTGAAACACATGCTTCCAAAATCTTTAGATCATCAAATGTTCTTCATGCTAGGAAATAAATTGCTTTATTATTTCAGGGACTGTTCACTGACAGGTTCTTTGGGGAACCCCAAACTATTATTCTTCTAATCACTGCAAAAATAAACCGTGTCCCACAGAATCATAATGTGCCAAAAATCTAAGACTGTCTAAAAGAGATGTTGCTAGTTCCGTTCAAATGTAATACCAAATAAAACTAAATAAGAAGATTACATGGCGAGATTCTAGCAATCTTTTTGATTATAAAGTGCTAAAAGGTGCTCAGTGCATGCTAAAAGAAACATTTCGGTCACAAAGGACCTTCCTTCACTGAGCTCTTAGGTGGATTCTAAAAAATGTAAGATTGCACACTATTTAACTTTTGGCCATTACTGCTGGGCCTATAATTCTTTTGATATCATAAATCTATGCTACTCTGTTGCTGTATGAAGAAAAAAAGTAAAACACTAAAGATTAAAAGAAATGTTTCAGTTACAAGTGCCGACAAATTATAAAATCTTTCAATCTTAAAATTATTTCTAGATTATCTAAATCTTAAAATTAGTCGAAATGCATGTTAAAATCAACTTGTAAAAGCTTTCATGGCATATCTTTCTATGTCAGACAGACAGAGAGACAGACAGACAAACAGATAGATAAATGGTGGATCTTGATTGGTCTTCTGGGTATTAATTGGATTGTAAAAAGCATTTAAATTAACCTGAAAAAAATGGAAGGTCGTACAAACATAAGACTACAAAGAGCCATTGAAGAGCCATTCATAACATCACCATGAATATGTACCTAAAAAAACACTTTAAGGTCAGTTTTGATTTCACGTTGGCTAAGGTGTAAAAACTGCTAAAAGAGCACAAATAGAGGATGTTTTCAGTCAGAATACAATGAAATCAGTAATAATCATCAGACCTCTGTATACCAATGTTTTTCTTTTTCATGTCTTGGTAATACAGCAGTGTGAAAAGGTGTTTGGGGCTTAAAATAAGCATAGCAGATATTTCTGACTGCAGCACGCCAGCACCTCTTTGTTCCATTTCTCTCCCTGATCCCAGACAAAAAACAACAACACAGACGTGCGACGCACAGCACAATTTACACATCCACATCAATGCACACAGCAGGGGCAAACACAGGCACACTGCTTAAACAGGGCAGAGCTTTTACCCCCTCAGGGTGTGTGTGTGTGTGTTTGTTTGTGGGGTAGAAGACACACACACACACACACACACATGATTACACAGATGTTCATCACATCACATACAAATGTTACAGAGCAAGTGTGTGTGTGTGTGTGTGTGTGTGTGTGTGTTAAATGGGGAAAGGTTTCTTAAGTGGAGAGCTTTTACACCTTGAGATGCTGGGTTTACAGTCTACCACCTCATTACAAAAACAATCGCAGTGTCGACGCACCACACTCGGCACCGACACACTGTGAAATTTTTAGCTCTTTCCTCACCTTCTTAAAACACTCAAAACATTCCATTTCAAACCATCCACACATTTTAATGAAAGCTGACATACTACACCCTAGAGAACAGAGGTGAGACATCCAAAAGCTCTCACATTCCCAGCTTCAGAAGATCCAACTTCTTCTCTCATTACAGGTAATAAATAGATGACTGGAGACTTACACAGCATTGCTTTATAGGTTTCCATGGGGCTCTAAGTTTTGTTAATGTACTACTTAATGAATGCAATTTAATGCAGGCCACTTTTGCAATGTATAACATAAATAATTTTCTGATGTGACCATGCAAAGTTAAAATCTATCATTTTGCATAAAACATAAAAACTTGGCCACATTTAGTGTAATATTAAAAACATTAACAGACATTTCTATGCATGCCTTCCTATCATGCTTTTATAAATGATATAACAATCTACAGGATTTCAATATTCATGAGCATCTTGAATAATTCATCATTGTTTATGAGAGTAACATAAGATCAAGATGAAATTAAGTTGAGTCATCTTGGTTTGTTACAATCACATTTTATGTCATTATGGGATTCTCCTATGAGTAGTCCATCATTGCTCTTATTTTTTAGTAGTGCAGTATAATCTGTTGAGTCTCTGTATTCCATGGTGGGCAGAGAGTGCAGGATCTGGAAATACTGGCTGGATGCTCTCCACATGTCCACTGTCTAGAGGCTGCTTGTTACTGACCTCTGGGTCATAGTGTCTGGGGGGAAGGGGACAGTGGGTGTCAGAGATGCAATGGATCACCCTTCCTGCAGGGGAAATCTGAAACACATGTCTCTTTAGCTGTGGGGTCATTTATTTATCTGTAAGGTCTTTTAGTAGTTGACAGTAGTGGTATAATACAATAATAAGCTTTTATTTGATTTGATTTATGTCATTCAAGGTTTTTGATTGTACATTGTCTTCAATTATATATCATAGGTATCCTATTCTTAATCATTTGTTTGTCTATCCGAACCTTTCCTCTCATCGACTAACTCTGCAAGGAGACATAGTTGTCGACTGCCAAAAATGTGAGCAAACCAAGAGCATTCAACTTAATTGCACAATTTTTTCCATATGTGCTTATAGGTGCATGATCTTACAGTACTCTCATAAACAATGATGAATTACTCAAGATCCTCATTTTATTAGGGCTAAGAAAGAAAACCTGCTGGTCCGGTCACCACGATGAATTTAGCCTCTAGCCTGGGCAACACAAAAGGGAAACAGGTAACGGGGAACTCCTGTAAAGCTCAAGTGAAGACAGAACCTTTCCTGATATTCTAAGCATGGGAGAAAGACAGTTAAAACTTCACACAGTCTGCTCATTAAGGGGACCTTCTGTTTAACTGAGTTTCTTCTGCCGGTTCATAAATCAACAAACACTCCACAAGCTGCAGCTGAAGTCTTAATACCCTGTGTGGTGAACAGGCGTCTTAAATAGCCTATAAGACTCACACAAAACAGACCCCTGTAGTCACCTCCATTAATCTTTGAAATCGCATCTGCTCAGTGCAAAATGTGTGCATACATGTTTCCAACGACTGGGTGTTGGTGCCTGACCTGGAAGCAAGTCAAGTTTTCAAAGCAACAAATCAGTCTAGTAAGACTGATGCAATTTTATTCGCTATAACTTCTAGATCGCTGCATTATAAGCAGGTTGTGGTCTCAGAAAAACTGATTAATTAATTACTCTGATGTCAAATATGTTTAAAAAAAATTGTATGGAAAAGTGACATAGGATCTTCATAGGACCCACTTAAATTGAGACTGAATGCTGTTGGTCTTCAGTGCTTTGTTTTAAGCAGTAAGCTGGAACATGTTGTTTAAGATCATAAATAGTACATGAGATCAAACCTTTAATAATTAATTCCATCTGCTAAGGTGCTGGACTGTAAAATGATGTAACAACAGCATCAAATAGAGAAATTAGGCAGCTAAAACTAGCAAGACAGTGTGATATAGTTACGAACAGCCTTTGGTTACGTTTTTGTCGTGCGATATTTGCCCGTGGATGCGGAAATGCCTTGTGGACATGTTGCCCTCGTTTCTCGAGAAGCGTTGGGTTCTGAGTGTCGTTTGGAATCTGACATGGCTCAGGGCAACACAATGCAGCTTTCATGTTTCCAATCACATCCTGGTTATGCAATCTGGCTCTGCGGGACGTGCTGGAGAAAGGGTGCACATAAAATGTCAGCTGACCGGACAGGCATAATGTTCTGGTTAGGGCAGCTCTTCCTGTCTGTACTGGGCAGATTTCATGAGCTGATGGAAGTGGGATGCTGTTGTTAGCACTCCATTATGGAGAGATGATTGGAGAAACATCTGTTTCGTAAGGGAAAAAAGGGACTTCTTCCAAAGTGGCTTTAAAGTTTTAAGCTGTGTGGTTTGGTAAGACAGCATAAAAGCACACAACCCATCTTAAGAAGTAAAATATGATCAGCCAAATCACATCAAGAATCAGGCTTCATGGGTAAACGGAGAGAGAACGAAGGAACAAAGTCAGACACAGTCGCCAGACAGTGAAAATTTTAAGACCACAAGACTACAAGAATAAGGATTGTACACTTTGCCTGTCAACAACCTAAAAAAAAATTCAGTTTAAAGTAGGTGCAATTATTATTATGTTATAAGAAGTTATGGGAAAAGAATAGAGTATCCTCAAAAATAAAATATCACTTGACCCCATACATGACCAGAACATCAAATCTAACTACTTAACATTTTAGATCTGAATCTCTCTTATTTCACAGTTCAAGGCCTGTTTCAAAGCAAAATGCCAGTTTTTGTCTACAATAAATGACAAATCTTTAAAATAAAGCCCTCGGGTTAACTGCCCTCCATTAAGTTTTCACCTGATGGGAATGTCAGAAGTAAATTACCCAAACCTGTCTTCCCACACAGTGTTAGGAAGCTAGTTTTAGCTTCCAAAAGCACTGACCTACTGGTCCCCAGTGCATGAAGTGTGGCAAAACAGAGTATGGTAGTCTTCCAAAGCTTTAACAAGAGGAGCTCTGCTTATGTATTTCCTTAATCACAGTAAAACTACAGTAGACGTAACGATTGATATCATTACTGATATCATTGTCTGTTGAGGCAAGCACAACTACTGCCAATACCTAGGGTTATGCTTATGAACAAACCCCTAACAAAGAGTCAAAGTGGTGAATGACAGTTTTTTCTAAGGTCGATTGTGTTTATGGGGTGATTGTTTTTATGTTCAGTTTAATGTGCTACTGCTTCATTTATTCTATACCGCTCTGTCCCTTCTCCTTTGAACACTGTTTTTAAATTGTTTTTAGATTGGTTAGCTGGCCCAGAATGCGATTCATATATGAACAGATTTTTCTTCTATATGATTCGATTTTTCTGTGCGCCCCTTGTTTTGATGGTGTGAGTGTGACAATAATTATTTTTCTATTTTAAATTTGTTGCATTTTTCCTTGGGCAGGCCTTATGTAAATTTCTGGCTTTGTTACATCCCAAAGGGAAGTAGGTTGTTGTAGTATTTGCAAGCTGTTTTTTGTAGACATTAACTGGCTCAACTAGCAACATTACACACTGAGTAAAAATTGTAAAAAGTGAAATCGCAATGAATCACCTCTTTAAACCCTCAGTGCATAACTTGCCATTGTCATTTCTGTGTGATTGGTCTTACATTTTTGCACTTCAGGACAATATCACCAGCAAAAAATATTCTAACATACATGTACACAGTGTAATCAGGGGTATAAATCTAGTTTTTATTAACTTTTCTTTCTTTTTGACTTTCATTTCCACTGAGACTCATTTGTAATGAAAAATAAACTGGATCATATTCATCGTTTTAAGTCAGTCTTGGAATAAAATGCTTTGCTTTACAAAATTGCTCATATGAGTGCTACTTTTGATATATATTTCCTGTTAAGGAATTTCAAACATTTCAGTTTATTTATCTTCTTCTTAGTTTCCTATAATGACATCTGTGTGCCAAAAACACAAACCGAACGAATCCCAGGAATACAGCTCACTGGATGCAATCGATAGGTCGCCCCTTAAATCCTACGTGGGCATTTATTTTCCCCCACAAAGTCATTTTTTACTCAGATTCATGTAGTCAACTCAATATCCATTTCACAAACCTGTCACATGAAATTGAATAAATGATGCCTTTTGAGAGTCACACCTCACCAAGTGAGCAATAGTTCTATAAAACTATACCCATGGGGCCAGGCATCAGTACTGAAGGGTATGCATTTATTTCACAAGACTAGTTTACTCGCAGACATCTCAGAGACGGCCTCCAATTGAACGTGAAATCTTAAACTAACTGTGTTTGTTTGTTGATTTTCTGCCGTGTACAGTCCTAAGAAATCTTTGCGTATTTGTTTAATTGACTTCTGCAGCTTTTAAATCTTTAAACGAGTCCCTCTTTCTGTCAGTTTATTTTTGCTCTTTGAAGTTGGGATTTCAAAAGAGGGAGCTGCAAAGCAATATGCAAATGACAATCTACTGTAGGACTGCGCCGCAGCCCCGTATGAAATCGACAGTAACACTGGAGAGATTTTCAACTGCGTGCTTACATAATATTGATTTCCCATCACAGTTTATTGGCTCATGGACCTTCCAACACATGTTGATGTGTTTTCCTGTCTTCTCTGACAGCCGGAGCAGAACATACAGCTACATGCTTCCACTAGCTTTACTCCAAGAAACACAGGCCTGGAACAGCTGGTGTCGGACTCCTGGAGACTGCGGGATGTGTGAGTGTGTGGCACAGGTGTTCCTCCAGTTGTGGGCTAAAAGCCTTGCAGGCCCAGGTGTTCATTCACAACATGCTGCATAATTGGGTCATAGTACTGGGACAGGGAGAAAGAGAGGAATACAGATCAGGATAATTCTTTGCCACCAGGTCTCAAGACCAAATGCAAGCCAAGCTTAAACATATTTAGAGATCTAATTAGGTCTTTGTGTACTTAAAGGCACAGTTGACCAAAAATGAACATTCTGTTACAGTTTACCCATCCATCCTTTCTCCAAACTGCTTTTCCTCTGTAGGGTCACAGGTGTCATTATTTGCTCACCCTAATTTAGTTCCAAATCTGTATGAGAGGAACATTTTAATAGCTTAAATGTGAAAATGACGACAGAATTAAAATTTTTGAGTTAATTACTGCTTTAACAAGGTATGCAATGGGTCCTTTTTCCCTGGGTTGCATTCAGCTTGTGTTCTTGCGGTGATATCAGACAGTTGCCAAGATTCAGCAGACGCAGGCAAACCATAGAAAGAAGAGGGAGAGGGGGAGAGAGAGAGAGAGACAGATGCTCGCCACAAACAGAGTTCACATAATTACTGTGTGTCAGGGCTTTGGAGAGCTCTCATTTCCACCGTACAAAGGAAGAGAATACAGGAAGAAAACATGCTGATCCCACAAACTGTATCGAAATGCTTGGCACACAAACCGGTCGGCGGATACAATTTTTATGTTAATGGCTCTAACTTTCAAATGACTTTAACAAAGTATCTGCACTCCTTTCAAATCAACTTCATGCCGTGGAATAACGAAGATTGTTATTTCTAGACAGAGTGCAGGACTCAATGAGTCACCAACAGTTTCTTCAGCTGAAGCCCTCTGACTTAAATTGTTAACTTGAAATGTCACCATAACTTTATGTCGTTATTGCAAATAATTTAAGCTAATAAATTTTTATTAGATGCAGTAATGCTCTATTTAAAAAAATAATAATTTTATATATATATTTTTAATAACCACTAGTTGAGACCCTGGTTTAAATAAAAGTGGCAGAAAAAAAATCAAGCTGCACTGTTCTCAGCTGGACAATCACAGTGGCAAACATCCCACCTTATATTTCCAAGGGCTATTACACAATGATAAGCACTGTGCAATTCTTTCCAGTGGCTGCACTTTCCACATAAAAGGGAACAGTTCGTCCTCATTGATCTCTTAATGGAAGCGTGTTCAGCTAGATTGAAAGACGAATCAAAACCGCTCATTGGCAGAAAAGGATTTTTTTTATCTCTTTGTTTCCCCCCCAGCTTACTGATATCAGTTCAATCAGCCGAAACTCTGATCGTCAACTTTGATAAATAAATTTGTGACTGAAATCCCACAGCAGGTTTAAACTGAACGCACTTCAAGAGCAATTTCTTTTGCTGTAAAAGTGAGGGATTTCCAAAAGGGAGGGAGGAAAGAGGAGTGACAGCGTTCTTCTACAGGAATTAAAATAAATCCAAGCCAGCGTGACCAATTTAACAATTAAGATCAAAAACCGAGGCTGAAACGGGAGCCCCGTGTGGCTGAGGCTTGGTGCAGTTTACCACGGGGCAAGAGGAGGGGGGGGTTCTGATGACCTTGCCCTAATTCATCATTAAAAATCACCATGGCTCTGGGCCACTCTACATATCCTGTCAATAAACTATTATAGCAAAACAGACAGGCGGCCTGCCATGCTGGCACGAAGTTCAATTAACTCTGAGGACAGGGTATGGACAGAGAGATCAAAACAGGAACAAACAACTGAAAAACTGAGCAACAAACTAGGTTATAGCGAGAGAAACAGAAAAATAAATAGTTTGAAAGTATATCTATCATCTAGAATTGATCTCACACGCCAAAAACCTCGTAAACATATGCGTGCAATGAGCACACACACTTAAAGTACACACAAATCCTATTTTCTCACCACCCTTGTCCGGCCCTCAGTAACACTGATTCAAACTGACCCAGACAGCTCTCCAGGGCTTCATTTACAACCAAAAAAGATCATTCTGTAAAGCTTTGGCTTCCTCACAATAGTATATCCTGCAGCGGTCTCTGAACTTCTCTGAATGCGTACACACACGCTCACTCGCAACAGCATGGATTTAAAGGCACAATTAAAATCACTTTGTCTCAAACAGCCGCCCATCACCCCATGCACAACGTGTGATCTTCAGAATAACTCAGCGTAGGGTGAAATCTCCTGTGCACATTGCTATAATAGTCCCTCTCTAGAGCAGGGGATCATGGTCAGGTCCTTAGGCTAACCACAGCAGATGGGTAAAGGACTAATTGTACAAAGCAAATGAACGGGTGAGAAACGGGTGGTCTGAGATGCCTTTGAGCATTTGAATTCCTTCTGCTTGTCGAATGTGTCACTGAAGGGCACGGGGACAAGTAGATTGCAGAAAGCAACTTTCTTCAGAATTCTAATCTAAAGACAGGGGATTGCTAAAGTATTTAAAGAGTCATATTTAATTAAAAGGTGTCTGGCAGGAGATTAGAGCAGGTCATTGTAGATTTATTGTACAGTACACAAGCAATGAAAAGGTAATTAATGGACCATTACAAATAAACAAACCTCCTCAAACTGACAGCACGCCTAAGTGAGCATCTCTTCAGATGAATAATGAGTGACATCTCTAATCACCTGCCCAGGGCAGCCATCAAAACTGTCTGCAACGTTCCTATTTCTCATTCTACAGTAAATCTCACATATAATAACAACACCCTATCATTTATTGTTCCAATATGTTGTCATGGGCTTATTACAGAAACAATCCCCCTGAAGTAACCTAAGGTTAAGTGCTTTGCAATGGTGATGGTTCATGGCTCAGTTCTTGTAAGGACCAAGGAAACAGCCCTCTCTTGTTTACACCACGCTGCAGTGTTTACACTAAAGTGTATCCCAACTTTTTAAGATTGCTATCACAACTTTAATATACATTTATTTACACACATTATGAATTTGGTATTTTTTTACACATTTTAGGCTTTGGGGAATTTAACAGGAGGCTCTTTCTGAACTGGCCTGTGAACAGATCTCAAGCTAGGCTGCTGTATGATAGAAGAGGCAATCTTTAGAACAAATCAAGTGCATGTGGGAGACAAAAGGGCAAACTGTCCCTAATCACAACTAAAGTACACTCTACGTTTCTGAGCTCAAAGGGAGAAGAAGCATGATTGGAATATAATGGGTCCTGAGCCAAATGGAAGCCACTAAACCTCACCGTCTCAGAGCTGTGAATATCACAGTGAAGCACACAAGGTCACCAATCTATGCTCTTGCACTTTGCTGCCTCCGCTTTTATTGACATGAATGAGGTGACTGAGGGTGACACTGTCCAATGGAAGCCGGATGGAAACTCCACGGTTAATGGTTGAGGTTCATTAATAATGCACAGCTGTTAGTAACCGACATTCACAATAACAGAGATTTGTCAGATATTTGCCAGACAGTGATCAGAACTCACTTTCCAATGAGAGTTGACAATTTGTGGCAACATAAAAGACACAGTGAAGTGACTACCAATGGAAGAGCAAACAGTAACCCTACAAAATACAGTAGCTTTCTTTCAATAAAATATATACATGAAAAAAGTATATCGAAACTAAAATTGCAATATTGATTTTGAATATTGATTTTTGTTTTTAAGGTTAGAAAACCACACTTGTTGTCACGTGGGTCAATCTATCTCAAATGGTCCAAGGGAGGATGCTTTAGCAGTAAAATTTTTACCACTCTTAAACCCTTCCCATTAAGTGAAACTTATTTTGGACTTAGACTTGGACTTATATTTGGACTTAAATTCTAAGTATAAAAAACAAGAATATGCAAAATGCTGTCCATGTACATGCACCTTGAAATCAGTTTTTGTTTCAAGGAACTAGGACTATGCTGATCTGACATTCTGAGTTTTTTTTTTGTTAATGTCCTAGATGCTATAGTGTTTGTAATAACTATACTCAGCCAATTACTTGAAGAAAAAAAGTTATCTAAATTATTACATGCATTTCAAAATGTACATTTGCAGGGAACTGGAAGTAAACATAAACTGACTTCGGACTGCTACTTATCATCTTTATTGAATGCATTGTACATCTAATCATTCACCCTTGCTTCTACTTTTGACCCACTAGACTTTCTCTTCAAACAGACTACACTGTGTTTCAAAGACAGATAATGTTGCTCTTCATAAGGATATTTTAAACTTTCTTGGTTGTATGGATTCTTTAAGAGTGGAAAAGAAGAGAATGCGTACAACACGCAAGCCATTATCAGTGTTTACCAAGCCAATGAAGGCACCACAGGGATGGTCTTTATGAGGATTAGAAAGCTGCCCCGCGGTCCCCGACTGTGTGCGCTGCATAGCAATGCTAATGCTAATTGTGCAGGACAAACTGTTAAGCCTCTCTGCTCTATGAGTGGCTTCTTGATGAAATGGCAAGTGACATTGGGGTGAGTCAACCATACTGGTGTCTCTCATCCAGTACTGCTGTTATCCAAATGTGACAGGCCAATAATATAACAGATATGCTGATGGCAAATGCTAGAGCATGGAGCTAGCAGTGCCAAAGTCATAGGTTGGATTCCCAGGAAGCTGGATGGATCAATACATTTTTTAATTAATACAAAAATAAAAAAAATGTCAAAAGGAGATCTAAAGTATCTAAATGAAGTATCAGTGTAAACAGAATCCCAATAGCCTATACTGATATTGTATGAGCACAGCCCTAATTTTTTATGTGCATGATAATATCTTGTTTTTGCTGGCAACGGGAACAAACAAACTGCTCATTCGGATTAGATCCCAACTGCAACAAAAGAAAAATCTCAAATGAAATATGTCTGGCATAAAACAGATCTAAATCTATCCAACTGTGCAGTTGTTACCTGGAGAAGCAACATTACGAGAGGTATCAAAGACTACAGGGAGTATGTCTTCACTCTGTTAACACAGATGGGACTTTCTCGTCCAAACTTCACACATAAACGGGACAAAACAAACAGTGCAGTTCCAAAAGCACTCAAACGGACTGTGTTAGCATGAGGCTTCACAATGGATTCAAAAATAATTGTCTCCCAGAAGACCCTGCATTGGCTTGACTTCACCATACAATTTGGAGAGAGAAAGTCCTTCAAACTGCCTCCGAAAATGAGATACAAAGCTCTTCTGCTGCCAACAGGACTGCGTTCCCATTGTGCTGAATTCTCACCGAAGAGTGGAGAGGACACTACACTGTGTTGTAGTGTTTTAAAGAGAGGGCTGTGTTGGAATGACAGAGGGGCTAAAAGACAACAAGTTCTGGTCTTCGTAGACTAGGATAGAGAATGCAGACCAGACAGCATGAAACAACAGAAATGGATGGCATGCCAAAGAAACATACACTGCAGTTAATTACAAGTAAACTACACAATCAATCAAAAACTACATAAACAGTTAAAAAAGACAAGTTTCCAGGTTAAATCAGCCTAAAACACTGTGAAATCAGTCAAATTAAAACATATCTAACAGAGAGCTCAACACACATTAAGTATTTTTCTAATACACTGTATGATCTGACAAAATAAGCTTAACAACACGTTTATTTAATACATACGTTTTTTAAATAGTATTTTAGCATAGTTATATAATGATGTATATGAGCAATAAAATTGTGTATATGTGTGTGTGCGGGTTTATGTGGAGTACACAAATTTGTATAATGACATGGGTATGACATAGGTATTACAATATGAAGGTGATTTATGAGGACATCTTCAGTGTTCCCGTAATTCAAAAGGCTTAAAAAACATACTAAATGGTGTTTCTTTTGGAAAATCTAACAATGCACACAGTTTCCTGTAAGGGGTAGGTTTAGGTGTAGCATCGGTGTGGGGCAATAGCACATACAGTTTGTGCAGTATAAACATCATTACGTCTATAGAGAGTCCTCATAAATCACAAAAACCAACATGTGTGTGTGTGTGTGTATATATATATATATATATAGGAGCTTGGTCATATCGCCCACCCAAAGACCAGACATGTGTTCGGCAGACGCTACGCGGATTCTTAAGTGTAGGAAAAAACTCATGTTTAATTTAAAAAAAGCCACATCTGTTCTGCTCACTGCTGATGATAGAGCTTTCTGACAAGCTCTCATCCCAACTTAAATTATCCTGTAATTCTCCAATCAGCGGATGCAAGATCATTACAACAGACAAGACATTCTTTAGCAGGTTTGCTTGGGATACTTTACAGAAACGCACATAATAACTCTTATTTCTCTTTTTAAGCGAACAAATGGTGCCATTATTTCAGAGGAGCAATTTCAGTAAACATGTCAAGAGGTATATTCATCGGACTGCTGAATTCAGTCTGTCAAACAATCACTGAGGCGACCTCAATCAGAGTCACAAACAACCCCAATGGCGTATTCAGGTGATGGACGGGGACCTTCGCTTGCAAAAACAAACATTTATATCCCCCAACGTCAACTACACATCCTGCCCCAGTGAAGGTATTTGAGACCACATGTGCTGTCTGCTGACTTCCAGGTGAATAAATATCACTAATTATCCCAAACAAACATTTGAATAAAGGTTTGCTTTTAAAGCTCTGATTAGCGAAATCAGACCTGCATGACCTCAACCACTTAAGCTAAACTCGCAGTCATAATTAGAAGACTTTCTCCATAACATTTATGTTCACTTGAACCCGGAAACTTGATGATACCGAGTGAGCTCATTTGAGTTTAGTCAACATGTCCTAATGTATCTGTTTGAGTTACCTGGCAAAAGAAATGCACCAATCACAGATTGTTTCTTTGCTCCAGTTTGATCATTTCTTTGATGATTTCAGTCCTTTTTTTTTAAAGAAAACATCTTGTGCTGAAGATTGTGCTTTTAACATAACCACTCTAACAGTTGTTTACCTGATTACAAAGCCATGAGGACCAACATCTCACAAGTGGAACTAAACAAACTTGACAACCCAAACAAATGATCTCAATGAATTTATATGGTCCCTTTAGCTCAATTAGTAGTGCATGGCACTTGCAATGCCAGCGTCATGCGTTTGATTCCAAACAAACTGATAAAAAGTGTATCTTTGATACAATATAAATGCTTCAGATAAAGATATCAGCCAAAAATGCATACATGTCGTTTATATCAAAAGAAGACATAACTCTGCATTAAACATCATGTATGCTGCCTCTCATAAAAAAATAAAAATTCAAATAAAAACATTATGACAATGCTTTTTTCGTATTATAGCATTTGGTATTGTTGTAGAATAATCTCTACCCCAGCTCACATTAAACCTCTGGTTAAACTTCACTTTAAAATTAACAATACATGCCCCCAAACGTCACAAAACTGTCACATATCGGAAAGGTGCTCTGTGATTTCAGTAAAACTGTGAGGCGCAATGGAAATGCGTAACGCCTCTTGATATTAATGGTCGATGATCTGTGATGATTAGCCCCCAGTTTTCAAATCTTAACTGCAGATTAATACGAGAACTTGAATAGTTCAGCAAAAATGCTAATTCTGTCTTTAACTGACATCATTTCATATGCAGAACACAAACAGAGACGCTGGGGAGAGTCAGTCACCATTTGCTTACATTGTACGGAAAAAGATGCAGTGAAAGTAAATGGTGACTGAGGCTCTTAGTCTCTAGTCAAGTCATGAGTGAATGAAGGCAGAATTTGCTCTGGTGGGAACTATCCCTTTAAAACATAAAAATGGACCCGTGAACTGTGAATTTAAAAAGGAATTTAAATACCTCTCATGTTGTGGATTTTGACCATGACCTCGGCTGTTGATATCAAACGGTACGCTAAGTACACGCGTCCGGAGTCTCTTTCTATCTGGACCGGTGAGTGTCCGTCCGAAACCACCTCGAACCATTTCTTCTCGAACTTCTGGTCCGGTACCGTAAAGATTACGTCTCCGACTTTCACATCTTCTGAAACTGTAACGGTGTAGGATACTTCTTCAGAAACGGTTCTTGGCTTCCTAACTCGGCTTTTTACATCAGCGAGAACCTCTTTCCTGTCACTTATTACGTTGAATTGATCGTTGTTTTTATCAAGTATCTCGATATTAACTGACACTTCCTCGGCTGTCTTACTGCAGCGCGGCAAGCGCGCGCTCACCGTGTAGCTCGATTTGGATTCCCTGTCAAAAGTTTTGGTGGTTTTTAAGACGAATCCTGCATTGTCCAGGTATTCAAGTGAAAAACCCGACGAGTCCTCCCCTGTCAAAACTGTTTTAAGTCCAGCCAAGTTTTGTTCTTTGCATGTGTCTCCTAGAGGAAAAAGAAAGCCAGCGACAACAGTTCCAGTAGGTGAGCCTTCCTTAATTTGTCCATAAAAAACAGCCGAATTCACATTAGAAAAGGCAAGAAAAAGAATTAAAAAATATGCGGTAGGACATCTGAAAAAAGTCGGATTCCTTAAATGCGCCCTCATTATTCCACAATTCTGTCCTTAAAATGACTTTTATCCTTTGTGCATTAATAACATGCTACAAACGCAGCCCAAACCACCGCTGAATAAGATAAATGAACTATTTGCACACTATCTGCACCTTAAGTTTTCAACACAAGATTTTCAATGTTTTGTGTGTAGCTCCTCGACCGGCATCATTCAACCATACTCTCACTCATTCCCGCATCCACCGATACACAGCATCTCCATGTGGTACCCGAGGTCCCGCCTTCACAGTGATAGCCAATCAAAGTGGTGAAAGGGTTGGACTAGAGGTATAGACCCTCCTACTAAATTTAAATAAATATGCAGCTTTCACCAGTCACCAAATGAGTAAAGCGTGCAGGGAATGCATTTTTAAAAGGGTTTTTGAATAATTTCAGACTTTTACTTTTTTCAGTTTTTAAACGTAACCATTACCAATTTAAAAGTTTGGGGTCAGGGAGGTTTTTGAAAGAGACTAGGAATTTTATTCTGAAAAAGTAAAAATCCTGAGAAAAGGTATCACAAAATGTAGTTTTTTTAACACTGAAAATATGATTTCTTAGGAACCTTGTGACACTGAAGACAGAAGTAATGGTGCTGAAAATTCAGCTGTGTCAAGACAGGAATAAATTAAATGTTGTAACATATTCAGATGGAAAACAGTCATTTTAAATTGCAATAATATTTCACATTATTACTGTTTTGTTTTAATTTTTACTCAAATAAATGCAACCTTGATAGACTTTCTTTGAAAAAAAATGTAAACAAATCTTACCAATATATTACTTACCAATATATCACAAATATCCATGCATAAAACCTATGCACACATGCTGTGCTCCTAAAGTTTGTAATTAAAACTCACATTATTTTAAAGTAATGTATAGGCCTATTATAGCACATATCAGTGGATTTCAGTATTTTACGATACAACAGGACTGGATTGTATCATGTGACAGACTGGGTTGCAATTTCCCAGAACTCTATCGACATGTACTTTTTTATTTTATCTGAGAATATTTTCCTCCTAGTGTCCTCCTTCACCAAAAGATGTGCAAAACACAACCTTTGTCAATTGCATGCTGGTTAACTCACGGACCTACAAAAGGCCAAGCAATGCAAACACATTTTCCACAAGTGAATTATGATGAAATCAAAGCTGTTGCATAAACACTGCTATGTCTTAAGAACCTCCATGATCAACTCACAGTTAGTCAGGGGGTCTTTACTTTTTGGATTCATATAAGGCCATTTTATGTTTTATGTAAAGGATTTAAAAAGTTATGACCAGTCTTATCAAATTTATATGGCCATGCAGTTATACAAACTATATATAAAATTAATGAAACTGGCCACAGCAGCTCTTTTAGCCTATAATCTGTCGTGCGCTAGACAGGTTTATCTCAACTATTCTCAGATCCAAAGATAATGGAGTGTGAAATTTGATATCAAATCAATCAAAATGTAATCAAAAAACTTTAAAGCCAGTTCTCTTACTTCAGTGTTGGCATAGTTACAGCATTTTGCCTTCGTTGGGCAGCATATTCCCTTCTGAAAGACAGGGGATAAGTGTTTGGTTGGTTTGCTTCAGCAGCCTTGCTGGTAGAATCCATTACTATGTCACACTTCACTCAGTGTCATCTGGCTGATGGATTCTGTTTAAGGCACAATGAACACACACAGACAGGTGAGATCAAAAAAAACAGCCAGTGACATCAAACATCCTAGAACCGGGCTAGAGAATAGTTTATTCGTATGTTAATAAATGGAACCGTTTTGTGTTGCGAACATTTTTTTTTTGTTTTTTTTTTTGGCATGAGGTCAGTTTGCGATTGCACACTGCTGATCATAATTATTTTCCTATTAAACCACGTTTCATTTTTCCTTTTCATTCCTTTTCAGTTTGATAATTAGCGCTAGTCTGTAAGTGCCGGGTATTCTGTGATGTTCCATCATAGAAATGCATAATGGGCACATACTGCATGTATTGTCTATATTGTCAAGGTAAGGAGATTAATAGGATGGGCCTGATTCCAGTCTCTTTCTTTTGTAACAGGGTTTTTCAAATCGAAACGCTTTTCAAATGGAAATGAAATTTACTGATATGAGTGCTATTATTATGGACTCTGTATTGGGGGATTCATTACATCCCTCAGCTCTGTGTGGATCGTACACTGGGCATCTGTAAATAGGCACAAAGAAAACTGTTGTCAATTTAAAGTTATTTTCAGTTAATTTATTGATGCTGCAGAAATATAAAATCGCCAGGCTTTTCTTCATTGAAAGCACATTTACATACACTATTCATTCATTATTTACTGTTATGCTGTTCCAAATCTGTATGGTTTTCTTTGTTCTGTTGAACTCAAAAGGAGAAGCATTGGAGAATGTTTTACTCTTATAGGCTAAATCTTTTTGGGAATCGTTTATTCAGATACATTTGAAAACAGGTTTTGTATAAAAATGTCTATTTTACAAAATGAAAACACTTACGTTTACTTAAGTTCACCCAAAAATGAAATATCTGTCACCATCAAGTAGTTCCAAACCTGTATGAATATCTTCGTTCTGCTGAACACAAAAATAAGTTTATAACCAGGCCATTGACTTCCATAGTACAATAAAAAAATACTATAAAAAAGTCAATGGTGACCCAAAACAGCCTGGTTACAAATTTATCACAAGAGCTTGTATGCATTCCTGTATATATTTAAACAGGTTTGGAACTACTTGAGAGTGAGTAAATGATGACAGAATTGACATTTTTGGGTGATATATTCCTTTAAATCACCTTGCTTTGAATATGTAAAATATCATAAACTCTCAATGAGATGATACTGAGAGAACACACATAATAAGGTTTATATGCTATAACATTTTGTTATCAAATATACCACTCTATGTTCTCTAGCAACATTACAAGAGTGAATAGCAGGCACAGTCATGTGGGTTAGAAATGATACAAGGAAGAGTAAACACTGACCAGATTCTGAATTTTGTGTGAACTAGCAATCCCTTTAATGTATCTTGAGACTCATGATGGAACAGTGCTGTGCACGTGTCCATATTGTGCTCAGATGTGCGCTCAACCTTTGTCAATTGTGATGAATGAGCGCCGTGCCAAAGATGAGGCAAGGTGGAAAAACAAGAGATCCACACATGGGAATATTTATTCTCATTCCCATCAGCTCAACATATGCCTCACCTTGTCATACCTCTACCGTACTCATTCCCACAACACAGAATACTGGATATACTATACACTATGACATAACCTCTCAGAAATACGGTAATACTACCTCAATTTCCCTATTTGAAATGTCTTTGCTTGATTTGGGGAGAAAGAACCACCTGAATTCTGCGATGCTGCAGCTGAAAGATGTGTGCACGCTTTAAATGGATTAAAGCAATCACCTGCACATTTCTCTAAAGTCAAATAGACTTGTTTAAGCATGAAAGCCCCCGCAGCAGCCCGCCTCCTCCTCACCACCTCTCTTTGAGAAGCATAACACAAATTACAGCAATTTACCCCAAGAGGCAGTGTGTGCGTGTGACAGCAGAATGGGTTTCGAGTTGACGGTGTCGAATGTCGTGTCACAGCCACTCACGCCAGTCTTTCATCATATTTTGGCATGCCTCTCTGTGGAAAAAGTGACAGGAATGGAGAGGGAAAGACGGCAATCTCGCAAACCTTGAGTTTCTCCGTCAAAGGTCACCAGAACCGACAGGAATTCTCTCTCTCGCCATCGCTGGCTTGTTTCCTTCTCATTTCCATCTGTACTCTCTCCCTCTCTCTCTCTCTCTCTCTCTCTCTCTTTCCTCTTTCCATCCCTAGTGCGCTCTCTCTTTAATCTGAGAACTGACAGTCAAATGAATGCCAGGTGGATTTCTTTTGCCTCCGCCCCTGTTGTATCACAGACAGAGAAAGAATTATTCAACAGCGAGAGTAGCCCTGCTCGTCCATCTCTTCTCTGTGTGCACAGAATCGGTCTCTGTTCTCCTGTCTGGTGTATCAGATTGCTGACTGGTTCCTCATATGCTCGCTGACAGAAAGGCAGGCGTGTGGGACGGTCCCCGGGCCTATCCCCACAACTCCAGTGATAACATCTTAAATCAGAGTCTGCAGAGCTGCTTCTCACTGTCACATCGTCCTCCTACCAGCACTTCTCTGTCATTTCCAAATCCATCTCCTGCCTTCTTTTCCTCCTCGGGCTTCATCCCATCATTACTGCATCTGCATTCTTCTCTCTTGTGGAAACGTGTGCTCATTACAACTTTCTACACTTTTACCTTACAGTTGCCTCATTTTTTTGAAAGGTTCTCAATAATTATGTGCAAACCACAGGTAATTAAAATATGAGGAATGAAAATGACCCTGCTACAATCTGTATTGTTAAAAGCGCTATATAAATGAAAGTGACTTGACTTGACCTGTATTCAAATAGTTAAACTGGTATTAAACTGATAATAGCAGATTTTTTTTTTACTATTTTGTCTAAAAAACATACACCATTTATGTTAAATACTATAATGTCAGGCAGTAAAGCGTTATAATTTACATTGTGGAAACATTATATTAATTTTGAGATGTGCTGATGATACATTTAGAAGTGACAGTAAATTATAAGCACTAATAAATAAAAAAATAACATCAGCTGAAATTCAACCTGTCATTTACAGTAATAAGGTAAAATATTTTAATAGCCTACCTTCCCTGAGGAAAACTGGCAATCATTGCAGACTTTTGTGTCTTAGCAATGCTTTGAAAACAGGTTTGAAACATTGGGATCTGAAGTTAGAAAAACATTTGAAATTGCTCATAGCACCTTCAAAGCTGAAGCGTGTAATCTTTTGATATTAAAATGCTGTTAAATATTCAGAGACAATAATAACTCATCCGTTTGTAGGTCAGTCTCTCAAAATCTGTAAATGCTGCGGCTTTGTAGTACTTTTAAGGTTTAGGGTTCTATAATACCTGGAAATATATATATTTATATTTATTTATATTCATGCAATACATAGATTGTGTAATTTCAGCATAAACCAGTTAAACTCGGAAACATTGAGTCCAAAAATTGTCCAAGTTTGTTTGTCTGGTCAATGGAAAACGATGAATTGTCTGAGATATACAATATATTTGAAATTTGTATTTTTCTATCCAAAAACTATGCAGAAAATTATTTGCTGTACATTAAACAAGTTATACCGTATATTAAGGAGACCTTTGTGCTCGTTGAGGACTTTGACTGACAGGTAGATATGTTTGTGTGAAAGATAATGCTTAGTTGAACAGATAGACAGAAGCACGATAGAGAAAGAGAGTTAGAAACCAAGAGAGAGAGAGAAAGAATGACACCGTTTTTCTCCTGTGACCTATGCAATTGCTAGCGTAGAGACAGCTCATCAATCTCCCATGGTTGAACATCACTCTCTGTCTCCCCATCCCCCCCCCCCCCACCCCCAAGTGGAGGGACAGCCTGTCTTGTCCTAATGCATGTGTCCTTATCTCTCAGCTCCTCTCAACAGATTTACACTCCAGACCTCTGCCTGTGACAGCAGCTTTCCTTTCACTCCAATCAGCATCACTTTGGACCAAACCAGGGGCGTTTCTGAAATTCAGCATTAGGAGAGCAGAGCCCCTTATCCTCATACACTGGTATGAACTGTTGCAATATTTCTCGCTTTCATTCACAGAAAGAGGTTTCAATCTTGTTCTACTGAGATACTTTTTGTCGGTAGTAATCCCTATAAAGTATTTAGACAATTCCATTTCAGATTTTTCAATTTCAAAAACGCATCTGATTTCTTTGTACTGTATATGAGAAGTCTTTCTCATAAAGTGTTTGGACTACATTTCATTAACTGATACACACTTCCATTCAAAAGTTCTCACATAATACAAATGGATTGAATTTATCAATTGTGACACTAAAAACATAATGTTATAAAGATTTACATTTCAAATAAATGCCGTACTTTTGAAGGAACATACTTTTTTAAAGTAGGTAAAAAAAAATAACTAAAACTACAGCCAACACAATAAAACACAATTAAAAAAGTATAACAATATTTTTTTTTGCAAATGTGACCCTGTACCACTATTATATGTTTATAGCAATAGTCAAAAACAGTCAAAAATGCATTGTATGGTTGAAAATGATAGATTTTTTTTTAATGCCAAAAAACTTGTAAAAATATTTTTACATTTCTTACAGTAAATATATCAAAACATATTTTTTGATTAGTGATATGCACTGCTAAGAAATTTTTTTGGACAACTTTAAAGGCGATTTTCTCAGTACTGTCAAATTCCAGATTTTCAAATAGCTTCAAATAATGCATATTGTATTGTATTGTAAATGGTCTCCAAGTCTGGCCAAGCCGATGTTTAACAGTTTTTCCAACTTAAAGCAAATCAACAAAACGACTCGATCAGATTAGGAAACCAACAAACTGGCTTCCAGTTCCATCGATGGCCAGAAGAGGTTGCTGTGCTGATCCACGCACATTTTAAACTCTAAATGTGCCACCTGTGCCCAGCATGCACCTCCATCTCTCTGGCCGCCAGCCACGTAAATCACTCAATCAGGCCTCCGGCAGCTCTGCCATCAGCGCCCTGCCTCACGTCTTATGGATAATCAGTGTTGTTTTTCTCTCCGTGCCACACACACGCTGTTCTCAGTACAGCGCCTTACCCTCCCTGAACCTCCAAACCATTTCTCCACAGTGTCTCCTCTACTTAGAGTGCCAGCAATCTCCCCCCAAGCCCCTCTGATTGCAATCAATGAAAGCACCTTCTAATTCTGTCCGCTCCATTTAGAAGCCCCCTTGAAAGCAGTTAATGCTTAACCATTTGTGACAGAGTGTATCATCTGAGACAAATGATCGTCTGTTGTACCTGTGGCAAATCCCAGGCAGTTGCCATCATTGGCTCAGACTCTCAGCTTTGAGGCATCACTTAAAAAAAATTAAAAATTTTCAATTTTTTATTGGAAATATGCGACAATTATCAGAGGTGTAAAAAAATATGCATTCGTGCCTTATTCAAAATAATAAACATATTTGAGTAGCATTTGAATCAATGACGAAGTGGGGGAAATATCTTTCTTTGTTTTGTTTTTTTAATAATGCTATTAGTTACCACTTTTCATATTTTGTGCATGTTGGCATGCTAAAAGTTACACTAGCAATGAGAGTGACATTGAAGACATTGATAATGTTACAAAAGGTTTCTTTTTGAAATTGCTTTTCATCAAAAAGAACCCTGGAAGATGTATTACAATTGCTACAAAAATGTTAATTAAATAAAACATTCAGTAACAGGATGGTTATAAAGTTTGTAGTATTCATATTTTCTGTTTTCTACTATTTTCATAGTTTTCTTCTATGAGGCAAAATTTACTTCATCATAAAAGGCTAAAATACCCAGCTTTGGCAAATCTGAAATACATTGGAAAAACAAGAAAATTAAATATTATGGTTGAAGTTGGTTGTAAACACCACTATTGAAAATAGAGTTATGAAAGAATGTTTTAATGTTTTTGAAAATAAAAAGCCTTGTATGCTTGCCAAGGATGCATATTTTTTTATTTCAAAAACAGTAATATTTTAATATCTTACTATAATTCATGTTTTGATGTATTATCCATTCCAAAAAGACATTTTTAACCCTATCAAAATTGCGTTTTGAAAATAACATCTAGGTAGCAGTTCAATAGGTTTTTGAACAAAGCTATAAAATGTATCCACAGATTAATGAACGTAACATCAGGTTTTATTTAGAGCTGACTTTATGATATTTACAATAAGAGGACTGATGTAATTATGAACTAATGAATGAAGAGGACGTGCTTGCATGTAACCTAGATAACAGAAATGGACCCTTCTCAAAGCTCTGAAAGGAAGAGCCACATTAGCCACTGTTTTCAAGAAAATGTCCTCCATTTGTTTTTATGTCAGTCTGAAATGCAACAGCACAGAAAAAAAAAAACTCCTGACAAGTGCTATGACAACAGCAACCTAAAAAAACACCTCAAAGGTCGGGGGCAAAAACAAGAACGGCTCGCTTTTTGTCTTGAAGGAAGGGGCTAATTATAAAACCTCATGACTATGTGGGTTTAACAAAGCATCGCAGAGAGCCTGGAGTCGTGTAGGGTTTGGTGTTCACAGAATGTGGGTAGTCTCATTTTCGGTTCGCAAACAAGCTGTCTCTGTGGATCCCTGTATGCTTGAATACACTCAGTGTGGCCGCATTGTTGCTGCGACATCCACAAACAAGCTTTTGTGTGACTCACCCGCTCCTCTCACACTTCACAAGCAGACACGTGCTCTCTGCCCCTTTTTCAGGGCGCCATCGTCTCCTCTTCGCATCTGCGACAAAAATGGAGCACCTGACTATTTTCAAACACCATCAATGAGGAATTTGTATGCTCTATAGGTTTTGTTCCCTCTGTTTCTCTGTTACTCGTGAGTCCACATCCTCCCTTGATTATATTATTGTTTAAAAGATGACAAAAACAAAGTTCGCAGTACAGAGAGGGCTGCAGAAAACAAAGAGGCCACTGCAATAAAAGCACATTAATGCAGGAACACCAATAACAAGGTATAACCTTGTACAAACACAAAGCAGCAAATACAAACATAGATATCGACTCTGAGTTTTAATATTGCCGTGAAGCACAATTAAAGTGGTGATGCCTGTAGAGACGCAAAGCACAGTGAATGGAGATTCGATTTAACTCATCTTATAATGAGAATTTATGAATGACCCTAGGTTAAAAGAGGCAGTTGGAAGATATGATTTAAGACACAGGTGTAAAATTATCATGGGGTTTTTTTGGTTGTGGTTGTGATTTTGGATGAAGTAGTGCAATTTTAAGTTTAAATTAAGGACTTGGGTGACAGATGAAGTTATAATTTTTCAACATATGAAGAAATGACAGATGAAGATGCTGATATTATTTACTCCTTGTGCATGTTATAAGTCATTAAAACTGCACCACAAAAAAAAAAAAATTACTTTCACTTATGAAGGACACATTAAACTGGCCAACAAGGACAGTATAGGCATGTATAATGTTTTACATTTTGGTTTTATAAATGCTGTTTTTTTCCATCAAACAATCATGAAAAACATATTTCTGCAGGATCATGTGGCACTGAAGATTGTAATAATAGCTGTTGAAAATGTAGCTTTGCCTTCACAGGAATGAATTGCATTTTAAAATGTATTCACGAATTCGCACTTTTTATTTAAAAAATTTAAATAAGCAAATTTGGCGAGCTGTCCGGGAGGCGAGCCGGGAGCTCGGCGAGCCCGAGCCCTGCTGGATGTAACCCTAGCGAGGGCAGAGCTCGGAGCGAGGCTCGGTGCCGTTCGCCCCCTTGAAGGAGCGAAGATTAATAAAATATAGAATATGAACGAATAGAATAAGGATAATAATTAATGGGCTAGTGAGCGATAACACTGAAGAGCGTTAATGGGTACCGGCTGTGCTGACACTCAGCGTGCTCTTCCCGAAACTATGTTAAAACATCCCTTAAAAATAGAAAACAGTAATTTTAAGCTGTAATAATATTTCATAATCCTACTGTTTTTACATTTTTGATCAAATAAATACAGCCTGGGTGTACATAAAAGACATCAAAAACAGTAAAGTGACACTTATAAAGACCTTATCGAACCCATATTTTAGAACAGTAGTGCATACGTACTCACTGGTACTATGCCAAAAGGACAGAGGAGGGGGAAAAAAAGTTCAGGTTCATAAGACAACCTGGCTTAAGTAGTATTAAAGTTGACTTCTCGCCCTGTTTGTCAGTCCCGATGAGGGAGTCTGGGAATAATCCAAGTAAATCACCTCTAGCCTGTGGTCAGCTCACTGAATAAATCCATCCAAATGCATGCCATTGGAAAGTAAACAAACAATAACAATCTTCTTTACGTCTCCCTGCACTGCAAAGCCATCTTCAGCTGACTCCCGGCACCCAGCAACTCACTTGACTGACGTTTCCGAAGAGTTCCATTAAGGCCAATGAGATTAAATGGCAGAGGACCTGTGTGAGTGTTAGTGGAAAAACACGATAGTGAAGGACAGAGATATTAAAGCTTCTTGCCCGGCACCTCACTCATTGTGAGTAATTATTTCCAAGGGCTGCCTTTATTTAGCCCTGAGGAAAAGAAAAACCTGGAGGAAGCTGGCTAATCAGGCAGCGTTTGTGGCTGTCAACGTGTACCTGCAACAGGAAGACAAGCGCAGCGCTGGTGCTCAAGGAGAACATGTGGCCTTCACCGGGTCTGATTGCTCTCAGATTGCCATGTGACAGTTTGGACAGAGGGTTGAGGGGGGCTTGTGTCTCTGTGTGGCCTTAATGTGAAACATCAGCTGACACTCAGAGCCCAGCTCGACCCACACACACACACACTAGTGAATGCTGCTCGGCTTACCGCAGTTCACTTCAGGTGGGTTTGTCTGTGACAAGCGTACAGCTTGTTAGTCCAAAGTTGCACAGTTGCCATGACATGCCTGTTGGTCTATACTGGCCTCCAGCATAAGCCTCCGGCCCTCTCATTAGAGAGAAGAGAAGAGAAGAGAAGAGAAGAGAAGAGAAGAGAAGAGAAGAGAAGAGAAGAGAAGAGAAGAGAAGAGAAGAGGATTTAAGAGATTAGAAAAAAAACAGATGACATGACAAAAATGTAAAAGTGGAGAAATTAAGAGAAATTGGTGAAATTAAAATATGAGATGACAGCAGAAAAGCTGAAACATGGACAGAAAAAGCAGAAATGAGATGATATCAGGTGAGGAAAGAGTTGAGGTGGGAAGAGAAGTCAAGAGAAGAGACAAAAGGAGGACTGTTGAGATGAGAAGTCATGAGAAGACAAAGTGAGATCAAATGAGAAGAGAACAAGAAGCACACTGAAGGAGACATGAAGTCTGCAAAAAAAGATACCAAGATGGAGGAAAAAAGTGAGATATGAAGAGATGATTTGAAGATATTGGGAGGAAGACAGTTAAGAGTCAAGAAGAATGAATGACCCTTAGACAAGAAGAGTCATGGTGAGATAGAATGAGAAAAGAATAACCAGTTTTTATTTTAAAATCTTTTTTGTTTCCGTTGGGTCCTGGACTAATCCCTGTAAAATGATATACTCAAATGTTTCACTCAACATCCCTTTTGTGTCCACCTAAGATTTATATCAGAGCAAATAGTGCTGAAGGTAGAAAACGTAAATTAGAGGCAATGAGTTGGTGAAGTGAAGCGTGTCTCATCACCAAGATCCCAGTTTGACCTACCAGGATATAACAGACTCGGGTCAAACGTCTCGAGAAACACAGCTGGCAGTGCTTAGATGTGGATGAATCAGAGCGCTTGAGTTAAGTCTCCATCTTTTCAGCACTTTGCATTGCAATGGGGTGATAGATCACGAAAACACCTATAGATACCAGGTGTGCAAATATCTCACGGCTGACTTTATGTACTCCAGGAGATTACGGAGAACGCCAAAACAGCTCTGAAAGTTTCTCACAGCACATACTAGCAGTTAACCTTTCACATACGCACCATAAACTTCTCATAATGATTTTGCTATCTTCTTTCACTCACTCCTCCTGTCAACCTTTATAACCTCATCCCTGTATTTATCTTTATCTGCTATTGCTTCCGATGTCCTGCCGAAATGGGATGAATCTAAAGGCAGGGACGAGGAACGGCATCGGGGGCCCACACCAGTTGCTGGGAAATCAGAACGCAATTGTGCTTCATAAGTGAAAGGTACATGTGGTGAAGAGTGACAATAGTGGCTGTGTAATCCCTTTATGAAAAGCAAATTGAAGTTCATGCTTGAATACAGCTTGCAAAATGGCCCGAATTCAAGACATCAAGTGCTGCGGGCGAACGTGGGGAGGGGAAATTTATGACAAGCAATTTTAAGGCACAATGCCGCGATGACCGCTCATCTGCAGAGACGTACGAGGTAGGCATATCTTTTTTTAAGCTAGTCATTAAGGCTGACACCTAGAGACACAGAGTGAAGGGGAAAAGGATTTCAGAATTATTAATTTATAACAGAGAGCCATCCAAGCCTTTTTATGTTTAATCGCTCGTTCCCTTAATAGGAATGTTTTATATTCCGTTTTACATGACAGAGTGTCACGGGGTAACAAAAGAAAACAACCCATCCCGGCGCTCTTGAACAACCCACTAAACGGGAAACCCGGGAAAATTTATCACGGCTGTTGCATGGCCGATCTCTTCCGTCAATGCCAGGAAGAAGTCTCTCAGGGGGTCTCTAAATCCCATGTTAAAAGGCAACTATTACATAGACATTAACTGCTTTGTTGGACATGTTTGATAGTGTCAGGGTGTATATCTGAAAGACACGTATTATGTCATGAGAGGCTGGCTTGTTTCCAAGCTAAACATGTCATTGTATGTCTAGTACCCAAGATATCCTCAACAAAACACAAAAGATTTTCCATTCAGGTGTCAAATTTAGACAAAACAAGTCATGCATTTTTTAAATTACAGCTTTGAGTAGTATGACTGGAATGGAACTGGGTGTAGATGTAACGGTCACTATCCTTTTGAATAGAAAGTTTGTCTTTGACGGTTAAAGACAAAAGCCTCCTATACCTCCTCCTCCCTGACGTAAAGCTACAGATTGACACGAGACACCACTGTTAACCTTTACCAGTTGAGGCAGAAAGCATGTGTGATCTTTGGGCTGATGGGTAATGACTCACAGAACGGTCTCTGAGGGATTTCACATGTCTTGTGTGTGGAGGTACAGGCATTCATCCAACGGTTCCTGATAATTGGACAACATATGGCTTTTCCTTACCATTGCAGAGATCAATGCAGCCACAGTTTGCACCCTAATCTCATGATAACAGCACTGACCTCTTCACTCAAAGGGATAGTTTAGCCAAAAATGAAAAATCTGTTATCATATGCTCACCTTTTTGTTGTTCAAGCATTACAAAAGAGAATATATTTTCCAGAATTTTCAAGTTATTCTCATTGACTGAGTAACTGAATAAAAACTGATGCATTTAAGCTCTAAAATGATTTTTAATAAAAACAGACCGTAAAAATACTTTTTACATACAGTATAGAGATTTTAAAGATTAAAAATGCAAATCTGGTTATTAAAATACCAACTTAATACCTCATGAGTGAATATTTTAAGTAAAATGGTTACACTGACAAAACAAATATGAAAAAGTTTATTCATTTTAATGAAGTGAGAGTTTAACTGTTTCAGGTTTTTAATGTCAGAGTTTCAAGTTTAAAGGTGCCATAGAATGCATTAAGAGAATATTTTCAATTGTTCTCTGATATGTACATAGAAGGTATGTAGCTTAGGTAAGGGGAAAAAATGCCCAGAAA